>JAMWET010006651.1:0-45000 GCA_024036415.1 Prochilodus magdalenae | reverse complement strand
GGAGCGGTCTCTTATTAACCTCCAGAGCTGTACATACACCCACGAGTCGTTGTGTGTATATTGTACAGGGTCTGTATGTATTGTGCCCTGTCAGTAAGTTATGTGTATATTGGTACAATTCTGGAAAGACACCAAATTCCTTGTGTGGCAAAATACTTGGCCAATAAACCCGATTCTGATTCCATTCTAACAGTCCGAGTCAGTTTTCTTAGAATCCGATTAAGAAATTCTGGGGCTGTTTTTCCGCAAAGGGGACAGGACGACTGATCCGTGTTAAGGGAAGAATGAACGGGGCCATGTATCGTGAGATTTTAAGACAAACCCTCCTTCCATCAGTGAGAGCATTGAAGATGGAACGTGGCTGGGTCTTCCAGCATGACAATGATCCCAAACACACCGCTCGGGCAACGAAGGAGTGGCTCCGTAAAAGCATTTCAAGGCCCTGGAGTGGCTTAGCCAGTCTCCAGACCTCAACCCATAGAAAATTTGTAGTGGGAGTTGAAAGTCTTTGTTGCCCACCGACAGCCCCAAAACATGACTGCTCTAGAGGAGAACTGCATGGGGGAATGGGCCGGAATACCAGCTACAGTGGGTGCAGCTTTACCATAGTTCTACCATGGGGTGCGAAAGTTTGGGCAGCGTTGTTAATTTTCCTAATTTACCTTTAAAAAGCATTGATTGTTTGGATAAAAAAATTGCGTTAAATATATCATATAGGGGACAAACACAGTGATATTTGAGAAGTGAAATGAAGTTTATATGATTTACAGAAAATGTGCAATAACTGGTTAAACAAAAGTAGGCAGGTGCATAAAGCACTGTTGTCATTTTATTGATTTCAAAACCTTTAGAACTAATTATTGGAACTCAAATTTGATTTGGTAAGCTCAGTGACCCTTGACCTCCATACACAGGTGACTCCAATTATAAAGAGGGTATTTAAGGGGGGCAATTGTAAGTTTTTCTCCTCTTTGCATCTTCTCTGAAGAGTCGCAGCATGGGAGTCTTGAAACAACTTTCAAATGACCTGAAAACAAAGATTGTTCAGCGTCATGGTTTAGGGGAAGGATACAGAAAGTTATCTCAGAGATTTCAGTTTTCAGTCTCCACTGTGAGAAACATTGTGAGAAAATGGAAGACCACAGGCACAGTTCAAGTCAAGGCTCGAAGTGGCAGACCAAGAAAAATCTCGAATAAACAGAAGCGAAGGATGTTGAGAACAGTCAGAGTCAACCCACAGACCAGCACCAAAGACCTACAACATGATCTTGCTGCTGATGGAGTCACTGTGCATCGTTCAACTATTCGGCGCACTTTACACAAGGAGATGGTGTATGGGAGAGTGATGCAGAGGAAGCCTTTTCTCCGCCCACATCACAAACAGAGCCGCTTAAGGTATGCTAAAGCACATTTGGACAAGCCAGCTTCATTTTGGAATAAGGTGCTGTGGACTGATGAAACTAAAATAGAGTTATTTGGGCATAACAAGGGCCGTTATGCATGGAGGAAAAAGAACACAGCACTCCAAGAAAAACACCTGCTACCTACAGTAAAATTTGGTGGTGGCTCCATCATGCTGTGGGTCTGTGTGGCCAGTACAGGGACTGGGAATCTTGTTAAAGTTGAGGGACGCATGGATTCCAATCAATATCAGCAGATTCTGGAGACCAATGTCCAGGAATCAGTGACAAAGCTGAAGCTGCGCCGGGGCTGGATCTTCCAACAAGACAACGACCCTAAACACTGCTCAAAATCTACTAATGCATTCATGCATAGGAACAAGTACAACGTTCTGGAATGGCCATCTCAGTCCCCAGACCTGAATATTATTGAAAATCTGTGGTGTCACTTAAAGAGAGCTGTCCATGCTCAGAAACCATCAAACATGAATGAACTAGAGATGTTTTGTAAAGAAGAATGGTCTAAAATACCTTCAGCCACAATCCAGACTCTCATTAGAAGCTATAGGAAGCGTTTAGAGGCTGTTATTTCTGCGAAAGGAGGATCTACTAAATACTGAGTTAAGGTTTTTTTTTTGGTGCCCAAATTTAGGCACCTGCCTCATTTTGTTTAGACAATTATTGCACACTTTCTGTAAATCATATAAACTTCATTTCACTTCTCAAATATCACTGTGTTTGTCCCCTATATGATATATTTAACGCAATTTTTTTATCCAAACAGTCAATGCTTTATAAAGGTAAATCAGGAAAATTAACAAGGCTCCCAAACTTTCGCACCTCACTGTATATGGAAATGTGTACATCTGCATATATCATAGTTTTTATTCATAACTTTTGTTCATAAATGTATATTAGTGTAAACAGAGATTTTAGTGCCTAGTACTGTATATATTTATTGTCTAATTTATATGTTTGTATTGAAGTACTGTAAGGGACTACGCACCTACGCAGTTTTTCACTCACCTTCACACCTGTGAAAATGTGATGTGACAATAAAAGTGATTTGATTTGAAAAAAAAAAAAAAAGCGATTTGATTGCACACCTGGTGAAGACCTACAGGAAACGTAGCATTGAGTTGAACTTTTGTTATTGACCAAATACTTATTTTCCACCATCATTTACAAATAAATTCTTTAAAAATTCTACAGTGGGATTTCCTGGATTTTTTTTCTCATTTTGTCTCCCATAGTTGAAGTGTACCAATGATGGAAATTACAGACCTCTCTCATCTTTCTACGTAGAAGAACTTGCACAATCAGTGATTGACTAAATACTTTTTTGCCCCACTGTATATATGAGGGTTTTAGTTTTAATTTTAACGAATGCATTTACAACATTCCTAAGTTATTTTCTATTTGTCCATTCATTCATTAAAATGCAAAACAGAAACAACTGAATTTAAAGACGTCTCTTTTTTTACTTTCTTGATATGTGACAGTATAAAAGTGTACAAATTTTTTACCCTCGCATACAAAATCAGGAATTAAAAATCAAAATTAAAATTAAATGATCAAAAAACACAACTCGAGCTAAAACTCACATTAGTAAAATAATATTTTAAAACAGCAAAAGACAATAAAGTCAGGCAGGGTTTGAACTGGGCACCAAATTCAAATACCTACATCACAGCACTGGCACAAACAGCCTCCAGACTCAAATACAACACAGATCTCTGTGCTGATATGACTACTAAGCGAAAGCGCACACTTCCAAACATTCACATTGAAAACCTGATATACATATACTTCATACACTGAATCATCTTCCTTCTTTTCATAAAGGTCTGTGTACTGTTTGGTGGACGTGGATCCCAACACAGCACATCGAATTGGCAAGGAAACCCATCCCAAAGCTGGACACCAGGATCAACTCCAACAGAAAGGAATATGGCCTCCGGTGTCAGCGATTGGTGTCGGTGCCAGAGAGCGGCATGGCCTGTTTTAACTGTACCCATCGTTCCAGTCCATCACCTTGTCGTATTCCTGGATCTTCATCTTGATGTGCGAAAGCTTATTCTTCAGGTATTCACACCGTTCCTTCTTCTCCAGGAACGATGGGTCCTGTGGACAGAAACGAGTGCGGAAGAACGCGTGAGCCGTATGGAAATGACCTCGAAACTTCCTTCCTTTTCCAGAACCGGTTTTCCAGCACAGATTAAACCCTAGCATTGGTTACAAAGGAGCCTGTGTAATTTAATCTAGCGCTGGCTTTAATCTGTGTCGGGAAACCAAACCAACGGTGCCATGTGGTCATGAAACTCAGCACACAGCCATGTTAATGATATATGAGATATGCTGTTAGCCTAAAACACATTTCTAAAAATCCAACTAGGGTGGAGTGATGTAAGGTAAAATAGTCCCCACAGAAAACGTATTCCATCAGATTCATCACTAATACACCATCATCAACATTTCATACACCACCAGTCTAAAGTTTAATCCCACCCAACTCTGGATGGTGTTGATGACCTTTAAGACTCTACAGGCTTACACTTACCAGCTCTAACTGATGAGATACAATGCATATCCTGATATTCCACACATTACAATGTATTACAGAACTACATTTCTGCCATATCTCCATCTCTAATATACAGCACATCAATATTCATGATGGACCGACCAATAGAATCGCTCCAAACCTGCTTAGTAATAAACCGGGTTCTATCAGCCTCCACTGCAGGTTAAGAAAGCTGGTTCATCCTCCATGAGCTTCACCTAAAAGCCTCACATAAAGCTCCATTTAGGAATAATAGTAATAATAATAATAATAATAATAGTAATAATAATAATAATAATAATAGTAATAATAATAATAATGGGTTACACTTCTATAGCGCCTTTCACATACCCAAGGACGCTTTACAAACACAATAATAAACAAACCAACAAAAAGATACGTTTTTAAGTGAGTCTTAAAGAAAGAAAGAGAGGGAGAAGTGCGAATAGATGAGGGTAGGGAGTTCCAGAGTGTGGGGGCAGCAACCCTAAACGGCCTGCCACCCATAGAGGAAAGCCTGGACCTAGGTACAGCTAGGAGACCAGAGTCAGAAGACCTTAGCTTACGTGATGGGACGTAAGGATGTAGGAGGGCTGACAGATAGGTGGGTGCTAGTCCGTGCAGGGCTTTAAAGGTCAGGAGCAGGATCTTATAGTGGATACTCTGCTATTGGTAGCCAGTGTAGCTGAAGAAGGATGGGGGTGATGTGCGTGGGGGAGGTGTTTAAGGTGGTCTGTATAATTCCATAATGCTATCTTATAAAATTTAGGCACGGGAGGAGAAAGATAGGCACGAGGAGGACACTTGACTGAAAGAGTATACAAACCCGTGTGGGTTCAGTGGTAGTTTGGGATGGTAGATAAAACGGCTATATCTGTGACATGGTAGCCTCTGGTTCCCATGACCACCACCACTACCACCACCACTGTAAAGACATCTCTACAATCAACCATTTCACACCAAACCCACTCTGAAGTTTATTGGAATTGTGGAATTTTAGTTTCTCAGTATGACCAAAGGTTGAAGTAAAACGGGCAAAAGAGTTTCATTTTGATTGTAATGATATGATATATGATATGATATGATATACGATATGATATATGAGGAAACAGACGCCACTCACGTTTTTCTTCCTCTGGAACTCCTGTACAACGTGATTGATCCGCTCTTGTTCCTGCGGCAAGAAAAACACTGTTAACCAAACCACAAAATCCTTCACGTCACACGTAAACCGGGTTTATCAGTCAACACAATGTTAAACTCGACCTGAGCGTCCTCCGACAGGAAGCCTTTATCAACACACCGGCCCATATTTATCCTGGTTCTCCTGGTCTAGGAACAGGGTTTCACTTTTGCATCCTGACTAAGTACCTATACCAGACCGTTTCCTGCAGCAGATCTCAGATCAGCACTCTTTCTTTGAGTGAGCTGCTAAATACGGGTCAAAGCACAGCCATGTTCGAGAAACAGTTCCTCATAACGTCAACCGGATTCAGCGCGGTAGAGCTGCTCTGAATAAACACCTGTAAAATACCAGTTAATGGCCTTCAATGTACACTCACTGACCACTTTATTAGAAACACCCACGTTGTACCTCCATTTACTGGCCATTTTATTAGAAACACCCACCTTGTGCTTCCACTCACTGGCCACTTTATTAGAAACACCCACCTTGTACCTCCACTCACTGGCCACTTTATTAGAAACACCCACCTTGTACCTCCACTCACTGGCCACTTTATTAGAAACACCCACCTTGTACTTCCACTCACTGACCAATTTATTAGAAACACCCACCTTGTACCTCCACTCACTGGCCACTTTATTAGAAACACCCACCTTGTACTTCCACTCACTGACCAATTTATTAGAAACACCCACCTTGTACCTCCACTCACTGGCCACTTTATTAGAAACACCTGCCTTTCGCTTCCACTCACTGGCCACTTTATTAGAAACACCCACCTTGTACCTCCACTCACTGGCCACTTTATTAGAAACACCCACCTTGTACTTCCACTCACTGGCCACTTTATTAGAAACACACCTTGTACCTCCACTCACTGGCCACTTTATTAGAAACACCAACCTTGTGCTTCCACTCACTGGCCACTTTATTAGAAACACACTTTGTACCTCCACTCACTGGCCACTTTATTAGAAACACCCACCTTGTGCTTCCACTCACTGGCCACTTTATTAGAAACACACTTTGTACCTCCACTCACTGGCCACTTTATTAGAAACACCCACCTTGTGCTTCCACTCACTGGCCACTTTATTAGAAACACCCACCTTGTACCTCCACTCACTGGCCACTTTATTAGAAACACCCACCTTGTACCTCCACTCACTGGCCACTTTATTAGAAACACACCTTGTACCTCCACTCACTGGCCACTTTATTAGAAACACCCACCTTGTACCTCCACTCACTGGCCACTTTTTTAGAAACACCCACCTTGTGCTTCCACTAACTGGCCACTTTTTTAGAAACACCCACCTTGTGCTTCCACTAACTGGCCACTTTTTTAGAAACACCCACCTTGTGCTTCCACTAACTGGCCACTTTATTAGAAACACCCAGCCTGTACTTCACCTTATACTCTACAAATACTGTACACCTGAACAGTATATCCTTTTTCAATTAATATCAATAACAGACATTTTAAATGATAGAGAGAGCAAAGTATAAACACATAATTATAGTATATTATTTATAATTCAAAATAAACATTAAATGTAGAATCTAAAACCCTTTTTGGGAATATTCTGGAATATTAAAATCTGTATTTATAAGTTATTATTGTGCACAAAATTGTTAATATGGAAAGAGGTTCCAAATTTTGACTGACACAGATTAACATAACATCATATTCACAGGTTAAGATTAGAGACTCTACCATTTGACTGGACGGCTGAGGTGGCAGGCTCTGCATCAGGCTTTCCATCTCCTCGAGCTTCTTGGCCAGTGTCTGAACCTCATTGTGCAGCTCCTTGTACTCCTCATACTGGTCATTAAACACAGCCTTATACTGGTCCCTCTCCTCATCAGTCCGGATGGTGGGATATTTCCTGTGATAATAGGACAAACAAGTAATCATTCATCTCCATATGGGATCAAAGCACTGTACCAGGTAAGCGGGACCTCTGCGCTGTAGCCCCGCCTTTACTGGGTTGAGTTCGGTACTGTAGCTCATCTGCTGCACATCTTCTACTTCATAATGGTCAGTTTCTGCCCCCAGAGTCACTATTGCCTGGACATTTGTAGGTGGTAGTTCTGTCTGAGCACAGCTCACAACCAGTGTGAGGTAGAGTGTGGGGAAGATGAATGGTGTAGGACAACAGATGGGCTACAGCCTGTAACTCTACACCGACCTGGACCAAAGAGGCTGCCGTTTCTAATAAAGTGGAATGTGAAGGTGTTCAGGAGCGTCTGAACTCACGCTACATAGTCAGCAATGACCACAGGTTTGGGGATGTGTCCAGCAGGTATGTGACCCCTCAGGTACTCCGGCTCCATCATAGGTGGTGGAACAACTGAGGCACTGTCCATGGTCTCGGGGGCACCCATCAGTTGTGGTTTGTAGACTGGGGCTGAGACGCTGGACCCTGCATCAATCTGGGGAGGCAGAGGGGGGTCATTCAGGAAGAGGTGGACGCTGTGGATTCGGGAATTCCAAACAAGTGAATACTCACCATGCTCAGTGGACCAGAGACGACTGTCTTCATCTAAACAGAAAGAAACCACACATGAACATGGATCACGGCTCTGTTGGCTCGTTCATTACACCCGAGTAGTGATCATCACACCTGTGGTTCCTAATCCCAGCCCTGGAAACCCAGTGTCTGGCCTGGGTTCTTGTCGAACCGGGATTGGGATTACAAACCAAACCCTCAGGTAACATCTGCTCCTGTTTGGGTGTCCCTGGTGTTTTTCCTGAGCACAGGGTTTGTAGTACACCTACAGATTACCTGAGTGGTCCCTAGAGACCCCCAGACAACACATTTTTTCGCTCCAGCACAACATGCAACACACAGGGATGGAGCCAGAATGTGGACCATCTGGGGGTCCCTGAAAACCATTGTACTACAGGACCAGGGTTGGGAGTCCTGTCTTTAGGGGGCTGTGATCCATGCCTTACCTCCTGTTCCAGTGCCTGCCGACGTAGACGTGCCGCCTCGTGCCTCCACAGCTTCACACACACCCCTGCGCCCACCAGGTACAGCAAGGTGGTGATGAAGAGAAAGATGATGGCTGCTGTTTGACCAGCTTCTGTTCGGCAGAAGGCAGCGTTGGGGCCGTTGTTGAAGTGCGGGTAGTAGCAGAGGCCCCCACGGACGGTGTCCCGCACGTACACGATGGCTGCCGCTAGGTAGAGGGCCCCAATTGCCAGGTTTATGACACACTCTGTGAGGGGCCACCAGCTGGAGTCCAGCAAAATCGTCCGGTAGTACATGGTCATACCCAAGACGAGCAGAATGACCGTACCGATCCAGGCCAAGCCAGCCACCACCAGGATGAAAGGGGTTTTGGGCCCGCTGTAATTGACCCCGTAGCCTCCGTACATCCCTCCCATTGATGCTGCTCCGAAAGAACCCCCATAGATGTTGTGCTGGGTATAGCCAAACATGTTGTACCACTCATTGTCCTTGTGCACGTAGGCGCAGACGCAGGCAAAGACGGCTGCACCCAACAGCAGCTCCACACAACCAAGGATGCGCAGAAGGCCTGCCCATGACTTCATGTACGCATACCTCTCATGGTACTCCTCCACCTTCTCGCTGTACGTCTTGGCCGTTTGTGCTGAGCGACCCGAAACAGACTCCAATGCTTCCCCAAGGAGCGCCATCTGCTCCTTCCGTGAGGCATAGCTGCCCCCAGACCCTCCGTAGGGGTCCAAATAAGAACTTGGGGCACCGGGGGAGGGTGGTCGAGAGTGAGGAGGGGAACATGGCACTCCCTCAGTGGTGGTGTTGAAGTTTTCGGACGGAGGTGGTGGAAAGGAGTTTTTGCTCTTGCTGCTCCGGAAGCTGTTGCCCCGAAAGAAGTTCTTCACAGAGTCCGGGATGAAGCGGCGGACTGGTTTTATATCCATGGCCTCATCCGGCTGGTCCTCTGTGTCACTGGGGTAGAAATCCACACCCACAGGTGGGTTGATGGGAAGCGGAGGAGGTGGTAAGGGATCAGTGCTGATGGCTGCCACTGACCCTCCGAGGGGGTAGGAGAAACCATCATCCCGGTCAAGAGAGCCAATGGGCACCTGGTCATAGTACGGTTCTTCTCGGACCCGATCAAAATGGTACGGTGAGCCGTTTACTCCGTACATGGGTTTTGCTCTTAGTCCAAGATTCCTGAGGGGAGTCTGGAAATGAAACAGAAATGATAGGACCATGAAACAAATGAGCACAATCCCAAAGTTTACTGACTAATACACAAAAGAGCCATCCTAATATATGGGCCAGTCCTCAGGGGCCCTCACGGAGTCCGCGTTTCAGCTCTAACCCAGCTCCTAGCACACCTGTACCGGGTATTCAGTGTTTCTATAGTTAACACATGTCAGAAGAAGGGGGAAGGGCAAAGCTGTTGACCCTCTGGGGGTCTCCAGGGACTGGTTTGAGACCCTACGCTCCAGGTAAAGTATCCAGAACCCAGACAGTGAAATAAGGACACCAAAAAAGGGTTCAAATCAACTTTAGGTCCACATACCTGCAGATAACCCAACATTCTAGCCACATTTCTAGCCAAATTCACAACATCCGGTAACAATAGAGCAAAGCCCAAATCACCAAAGCACACAGCCGTCCAGTGTGAATATTCATGTCACCAAAACTTCACTAGTAGCCTCGTAACCAGTGAAAGTCTATTTCTGAGCGTTTTTGATTACGAAAAACACGACTTACCTATCATCGGTAAATACACCTGTCTTCCGCCACTCGGTTTGCAGGTAAAACGTTGGATCACGTGACATACCTCACCCTAGACGACGACGTAATCCTTCCAGTCCGTCGGGCGAAACCAACCTGGAGACTGGTTTGCTTTTTTTCCCACCTAATTTACGACAATGGTGTTATTTGTTCCCTCCTCCACCCGTATTCCGTCAAACCCCGCCCTCCTATGCTTGCAATTGGCGAAAGTGAACCAGGCTGGCGTGGGATTCTGACCAATCCTAGCGCAGGAGGGGGGCGGAGCTATTTTGAATTCGGTTACTACAACAGCAGTTGCTAGTTATAAGGCAGGGACGTGTTTAAAGACGTTTACTGGATTTACTCCCTTCATTTCTCAGTTTTACCCGATTAAAACCCAGGCCGACCGGCACATCTGAGCTGTAGTTGAAATTAGACCTGCTTAACAAAACAAAAACACCTTCAGTTTCCCCATAACGGCTAACCATAAACCGGCCTGATCTGGACCCCTGGTTGCCATCACCACTGTAATCGACCACCTCACACCGAACCACTCTGGATGACTGTGTTTATATCCTAACTCTTTAATTATGTGGAAATGTCCCCTGTAAGACACACAAAATCACACTGTATTATTTATCTGTATTCATTCAGACAAAAATATTCATCTAATTAGAATGGATTCAACAAGTAGGTTTTTAAAAACATAATACTGTAGAAATTAAATTCATTTATTTAGTCACTATTCTTATGAGCCACTTATCCTTGGGAGTAACAGGCAGTGCTAGAGCCTATCCCAGTGCTCTTTGGGCAGAATGCCGGGAAACACCCTGGACAGGCACCCTGACTCACACAGTCGCACCTAGGAGGCAAATTAGTTCCCCCAGTCTACCTCACTGGATGTCTTTGGGCTGTGGGAGGAAACCAGAGCAACCGGAGGAAATCCACACAGACACGGAGTGAACACGCAAGCTCCACAGCGTAAGCATCCCGGAGGAAATTGCATATTTGGGGTAAATAAAAGAAAAACTGAACATTAATCAAAATCTATGTTGTAAACGCATTTTAAAGGGCCCATATCATGGAGAACAAAACAGTCCATACAACATTAACTGACTGCTTCTGTGATGTCACAGAAACCAATACATTTACATACATCTGCCTGCAGCAGGCTAGTCCCAACCATTCACACTGAAGTTACATAGAGGGTATCAGCCTGGACTGCTTTTAAAATGAGAAACAGTCAATCAAAACCGAACTCATTTACATATTACAGTATTAAAGGCACAGTACCAAAAAAACAGCATGTTTAATTCTAAGGGAAAAACTGAAATTGTAAAAATCGTAAATTACAGCCGTTTATTTGGGTACATAAATCTAAACCAGTGTCTCAACCCTGGTCCTGGAGGCACGCTGCCCTGCCCTGCCCTGACCTGCCCTGTGCTTCCCCCCTCCCAACACACCTGATTCAACTTATCAGCTCATTAGCAACCCCTTTAGAGTCAGAGGGAGGTGTTAAATCAGGGAGTCCACTAAAACGTCCAGGGCAGGAAGCGTCCAGGACCAGGGTTAAGAAACACTGACCTAAACCATGTTCATCAATGGAGCTCGGGGAAGCCAAAATAAAAGCCAGTCTAGGATATGGGATATTTTGCCTAGTGCTGTCAAAAATGACTTGTGTTAATGTCTATAAAGCTCAACTGTGTGGAATTATTTCCGAACAAATACAAACCCTTCCCAGAAATGAGGAGGTAAACACTGCTGTAAGTGGAAAGGTGAGAACATTCCGGTTCCATTGAGTTTGTATGTGATTTAAAGTGAAACTACACATGACATGGACTGTAATAAGAGCTTCAGACGACAGTACAAAATGTTTATTTCTCCAAACATAATGGAATGGTGTTGGACTCATTTCATATCACTGCTCTTACACAACTCGTCAGCTGAGCAGAAGCTGTACCAGCTTATTAAGGGGGACACTGATGATGCAAAGTCTACAGTTGTCCTCAGAGCCCGTCTACAGGGGAGCCAGTGTTCATGAATCTGCCCTCGGTCAGTTATTGTCCTTCATCCACTGCTCGATCCACTCCATGATCTGCTCCAGGTTCCTCTCCAGGTCATCAGGGTCGTTGCTGGGGAGCTGGTGCACGATCTCCTTTTTGTAAGCCTCCATGGCCTCTTCATAGATGGTCTGGAAGATCTCGCACTGAACGTTGTCCTGCAGCTTCTTTCCTGCGTAACCCCTGCAGGAGGGACGCGAGAACAACATGGAATCAGTTCTCTTGTAGAACTAAATGGTTATATGATGCTAGTCTCTACAGCTTCTTACTAACCTGCTTTCCAGTCTGTTATAGAGGTTGGTGTTGTCCGTGCGGAGGACAAACACTATGTGAAACCAGCGTTCGGGGAAGAAGTCACAGCCATGGTAGTCTACGATGACACCTCCATCTGTCATTTTGTCCTCTAGTTCATCCACAACCTAAAAGGAGAGGGGAAAAATGAGTGTGTGTGTTACTTATTACTTTTCCTATATGAGAGATCAGGGACTTTAAAGGAAACACAATTTTGGATAATCAATTTGGTGACCGTGGTCAGGAGTCTCAGTTACAACTACAGAGCGCTGACTGGTTAGCATTGCCGCTACAGAGTGCTGACTGGTTAGCATTGCCGCTACAGAGTGCTGACTGGTTAGCATTGCCGCTACAGAGTGCTGACTGGTTAGCATTGCCGCTGCAGAGTGCTGACTGGTTAGCATTGCCGCTACAGAGTGCTGACTGGTTAGCATTGCCGCTGCAGAGTGCTGACTGGTTAGCATTACTGCTGATGAGTGCTGATTGGTTAGCATTATAGCTACTGAGTGCTGACTGTTTAGCATTATAGCTACTGAGTGCTGAGTAGTTAGCATTTTAGCTACTGAGTGCTGAGTAGTTAGCATTTTAGCTACTGAGTGCTGAGTAGTTAGCATTGCTGCTACAGAGTGCTGACTCGTTAGCATTGCCGCTACAGAGTGCTGACTCGTTAGCATTGCCGCTACAGAGTGCTGACTCGTTAGCACTGCCGCTACAGAGTGCTGACTGGTAAGCATTACTGCTGATGAGCGCTGACTGGTTAGCATTATAGCTACTGAGTGCTAAGTAGTTAGCACTGCTGCTACTGAGTGCTGACTGGTTAGCATTATAGCTACTGAGTGCTGAGCAGTTAGCATTGCTGCTACAGAGTGCTGACTGGTTAGCATTGCTGCTACAGAATGCTGACTGGTTAGCATTGCTGCTACAGAATGCTGACTGGTTAGCATTGCTGCTACAGAATGCTGACTGGTTAGCATTGCCGCTACTGAGTGCTTACTGGTTAGCATTATAGCTACCGAGTGCTGAGTAGTTAGCATTGCTGCTACTGAGTGCTGACTAGTTAGCATTATAGCTACTCAGTGCTGAGTAGTTAGCATTGCTGCTACAGAGTGCTGACTGGTTAGCATTGCTGCTAGTGTTGACTGGTTAGCATTGCTGCTAGTGTTGACTGGTTAGCATTGCTGCTAGTGTTGACTGGTTAGCATTGCTGCTACTGAGTGCTGACTGGTTAGCATTGCTGCTACTGAGTGCTGACTGGTTAGCATTGCTGCTACTGAGTGCTGATTTGTTAACATTTTTAGTAGCAGTTCAGTCTTTCCATCCAGTAATAAAAGCAAAATAAAAGAAATTTGTCAGTGAGGTGCTCTAAATAGGGTGAAGTGGAGAACCAATAACAGCTGACCCCAGTGGGCAGCTCAGAAATACCAAAACGAGGAGATAAGGTTATACTGTATAGAAGATGGAAACTGTAGCATACATTGATTGCATGTACATTAAATGTAAAAAATACAGATATATATATAAATAAATACAATCACAGATAATGGGGGACTGCAGATCGATACGAGTCTACAAGATGAGGCATAATCAAAATCCTATTTAAAGTTTGACAAGCATAATCATTGGCTCAAGAGTTGCTGCAAAAGTGTTCTGTCTCCATCTTGTGGTTGCTGTGTTTAACACTGCTTCGTTATTTCTGATACCGCAGTCTGTTTGTAGCCAGACTGAAAAAACTGAAGAAATCAGAGTAAGGGATAAACATGTACTTTTGAAAGTAAGTATAGTGATATGGGAAGTGAAGTGCACTATTCCTGTAATAGGGATTGATTCTCAGAGCAGCACATGTTTTAGTTTGTTCTCCTAAAAGCACCTACCCGGTCTTCGTCCAGAATGGGGCATTGGTACTCTTCATCAAACCCGTGAAACAGCTGACCTGAGATCGAGAAATGCAAACCGGTTATAAACAGGCACGTAGCTGCTGGCGCTCCTTATCAACTTCCTCGCTTTGCCATAACTATTCCAACATGCAGCTCACCTTCCTGGGCCAAATCTCCAACATTAACATAAGTCAGTCCCGTCCTCTGAGCCAGTTCTTTCCCGAGTGTGGTCTTCCCAACTCCTGGTGTTCCTGGAAATATAAAAGTATGACTCTTTATCATTTCTATTATGATTCTTCATAAATAAATTGTTACACTTTAATCAAAGTCATGGGTCAATTCACACTGTTCAGTGGTGACAGGAACCAGATGTTGAATACATTGGTGGCACATGGTGGAAGAGTACCACCACTTTTTCAGAGATATAGACAACAATTATTTTTTAACATAATATTTTCCACTATTTTACCATCAACATTACATTTCAAAACTAAGTAGATGTAGGTTATGGGTTTGGACAGTAAATAAAGCGGCTGTATTTGTGTTGTAGACATGGTGACTCCTGGTTCCCATCACCACCATTGTAAAGACACCTGAGATACTAAGTTAGTCTAGAACAGAGCATTATCCCATCAATGGCTTCACACCTCAATGAATCAAACATGCAGAAATGTATTTTTTATACATATTTATAGTGTAAACAAAGGTATTTTTAGTTCCTGATAGCTTTTTATTTATTGCAGCACCACTGGCTTGTTTGTTGGCTGCTTTGAACACACTGTAGCGACTGGCTGTGGATATGCGGAAACATGGGGTGCTTTGGTAAAAGATAAAAGAATCTACAATTAACAATGAAGGTACGTAGTTATTGATAGCTAATGGATGTGACCATGTGTTGCATGTGCTGTGATGTACTGCACAGCAACTTTTTACTGCTCTGGTGCTTAATAAAAGGAGTATTATCTTAAATCGCTAAGTCTCCTGCATCTCTTTCTTTGCCAAGACACAACAGTACCATTACAGCATTTAGCTGACGCTCTTATCCAGAGCGACTTACAAGTTAATCATATTACAGGTAGGCCGATGGAGTGTTAAGAGTCTGGCCCAAGGACTCTTATTAGTGTAGCACAGCATAGTCACCTAGACCGGGATTTGAACTCCAGTCTTCCACATGAAGAGATGGCACTCTGGGTAGTGGTGTTACCAGCTGAGCTACACCAACCACTACCAAACCTCAGGGCGAAAAACATTGTGCTACATGGTATATAAAACAATTTCATTATAATACAATTATTAATATTATTTTTGCTGTATGGCCCATCTCTACACTGTAAATAAACGCAGGGGGGAAGAGAATCGGTGGTGGAGGTAACACCACCTCCTTAGATTCTGACTGATGAATTGATCACATAGATATTACTCAATTCTATTGCTCTAATGTACATCAGTATATTAAGTGAAACATCAAATTATCTAATGTCCAGAAGGCAACCACAGTAGTTTAACCGATTCTTTTAATTCTCCCAGATTGATTTGACCAATGGAATTACATTAGTATCATAATAATTAGATTCTAATAGCTATAATGGGATTTTATATTGCTCCAGTGTACTAATTCAGTTTAATTCAGTTCAACTTTATACCAATACAGGGTACATACACGATTCACCTCCAGTAAAACAAATAAACAAACCTCCCACGAGGTCGAGTTCACCTTGGTCTTCCAACTTTCCGTTCCACCTTAAACGGGACGGGACGCACGTTAATGAGCCTGCAAAGTTACAGGCACGAGAACCAAACAACCGCACAATTTAAGGTGGAACGGGATAATCCGAACATGAAGGTAATTTCAATTTAGTACTACACGGTATGTGTAGATGGGCTGAAACACCATATACGAGATCAATGTGACATACCGGTGCTGTGTGACAGACATTACTGTTTCTAAATCCCATTAAAATCAAACGGGAGATCATCCATATACAGTGTCCGAGCTCACCTGTGAGAAGGATGTTCGGTCTCTTCATGATTCTCATCGCCAAAACGGAGCGTGAGGTAAAGGGCCACCCGTCACAGTCACTTCAAAATCAGAAAAATATGGATTTATTACAGTATTAATCCGCTTCTTCGGACATCACTGTGAACGATAAAGTTCCTGACAGAGAAACGTGCGCGTCCACGTGTGAGGGTCCGTCGGCGTGCTGACGTCATCGACGCGCGCCTACTCTGGTGTACACTTTAAAGGGAATGCTAAGCTAACAGGCTAAAACAGCGCTTCTCGTATACAAGTGAGAAAATAGCAAAGGAAAGTCGAGTTGGATACAAAACTCGCCGGAAAATGACCGAGGTGGGTTTGTGCCGCGGCTTAAATCGTTCAATGTGTTGCTCGTTAGTGGTTTGATGGCTTAAAAGAATATTTAATGACGTTAGCTTAGCATAAGCCAAGCTAACGGTCACTGGCGACGCTTAGGTTCACGGATAAACAGAGATGAGTAGAAACTACTAGTCACGTCTGCTTAGCTACCCGTACTTTTTTCTTTGCGTAGCATTTTAATCCAAATCTATTTTTTCAGACCTTAATAGGTTTTGCTTCTAATCAGTGGTTTTATTTTAGGCTTTCTAATTTAGCCTAGTTTCGTTTTCTTGTGTTTTGCTGTTGCTCAGACCTCTTTGAGTACGGCTTTATCTCATTTAGACCAAAATAAACGAACCAATCTGAACAAACTTTAGTTTATGTGCTAAGAGACACTAGATGTACTACTTCTCTTGGAAACTCAGGATAGGTTTCACTTTTTTCAGCTACTTTGACTTCTAGTTACGTTATCTGAACCATATTGTAGGGCTACTCTACTCCCACTTGTTTATTTACAGCTGGTGAAGCATCCAAACACTAATATCTATCCCTATATATATATATATATATATATATATATATATATATACTGTATCTAAACAGAACCATTGTATTTACTAAAGAACCCTTGAAAAACCAACAGATCTTATTTTATTTGTAACTTGTATCTACGTCTATGACCCACTGTCTGCTCCACTCACCATATAGCTGGATGCACTTTTTAGCTGTACAGATTGTAGTCCATCTGTTTTTGGGGGTCATTTGTTAGCATCACTTTACTTCTATAATCTTGACCCCCACTAAGATATTTAGTGATTGGTAGATCAACAGAGGACAAATGGTAACATATATGGTAAAAGAACCAGACAAAATGGACAATAGGTGCAGGTACATGGTACCTATTAAAATGTTTTATTACGATACTTCAAGACATTTTCATTAGTTCTAAGATGTATTGGGTTGGAACAGACTAAAAAGACCCTGCAGTGCCACATATAAAAATGACTTTAATACAGTGTTTTACAAACTGGACCCTAAAGGCCTAGGGAGGGTAATATGTCAAAAATCTAATATCGCAATGCTACAAGACTGTCTGTCCGGATGAAACAGAGGAATGAAAACAAGCAATAGTATATTAAATATTATTATTATTATTATTATTATTATTATTACTAAAACTGTCAACTCAGTGGTGTGTGTTCAATATATGGACTAATTTTGCTCACTGCACTTCAGAAAATTTTGAAACATGCACTTCAGAAAGTCATGTTGTATTATATTATGACGTAATTGATCATGGTATCGTTATATATTGTGCTCAGCCCTAAATAGACCAAATTATACTCACTTTGTAAAGAAACGTACTTAATTTGAAATTCAGAGAATGTCCACGATGTAGCCTACTTATTTAAGTGTGTTGTGGCAAAATTGGACTTCATAACAAATAAATATCATTAGATTGCCCAGTATGTATATTAGTCTTATATAACCTCCATATATACACATATTAATTTTATGTATGTATGTATGTATGTATGTATATATATGTATATATATATATATATATATATATAGTGTGTGTATGTATGTATGTATGTATGTGTATGTATATGATGCGTATTACTCATGGGGCATCATGGGCTGGAGGTTAGGGAACCAGCCTTGTAACTGAAGGGTCAGCGGTGTCATTCCCTGAACCAACAGTAATGACTGAAGTGCCCTTGAGCAAGGCACCTAACCCCCAACTGCTCCTTGGAGATAGAGCTGCCCATCGATCTGGGCAAGTGTGCTCACTGCCCCCTAATGTGTGTGTGTGTTCACTTAGTTCAACCCTAGTGGACGTTTCACTTCACGGATTCCTCTCTGTGTATAAAAACACAAATGGCAGAATATGGCCCTAAATGATTCCAAATTGATTGTAAAAGTATTTCCCATTCTAAGTTGTAATTGTGCATCTGACTTTCATCTCACTACTGCTGTGTGTCTTTAAGGTGAAAAGCTGAAGTCTTTTATGAGATGCTCTGGTTTTCCCTGCCAGTGCTGCACTGAGTAGTTCAGCTGTGTGAATGGGAAGAGCTGATGATGTCAAAGCTTTCTCTGGGAGGAAAAGCATCCTCTAGTAAAGTAAGTTTCACTCTTCCCTCATGTGGCGCAAGTTGACTGAAGAGGTTACGACACAGCTGAATAATTTGCTTATTGATTTAAGCAGACCCCTGTTGTCACCAACATTGTTCTATCATCATTTTAATGTATTTATCTGTTGGTTTATTTCAGCTAAGCAGCTGGGTACAACCATCCTTCGGTGATCTTTTGGGAGGCTCTGGAGTAAACAGCTTCTCTGTGACTAAAAGCACACTCTCAGGAGAACGCAAGTCCAAAGTTCAGCCTTCTTCTGTGGATGTTGGTGGAACGAGGCCCAGGAAAAGAAAAGGAGAACCTCAAGCCTCCAAATCTCAGTTCCTTTCCTGTAGACAAGGTTCACAAGAGGATCAGGATGAACCCTGGGTGGAAATACATGCCCCTCAGTCACAAGTAGGGACACTGGGTCAATCGCCAAATTGAATCTGTTGCTCTGGTTGTCTTTGTGATAAAAGTGTCACTAGTTAAATGAGCTCCACTGACCCATTAAAAAGTCTGCTGATGTGTCTTTCTCCTCTGTGGTAGGCTGAGCTGGCAGTCCACAAAAAGAAAGTTGAAGAGGTCGAGAGTTGGCTGAGGGTTCATATGGACTTGAAGAGTGCAAACAAGGTGTGAGTTAGGGGTGTAAAACTGACTTCACAGTGATCATGTTTAAATATTGTTCGAGAAATGTCTTGATTCTACATCAAAGTTTTTACTAAATACACTTATTAGAAGAATAGCTGGACCCAGAAGGAGGTGTGGGACTGCAGTGCTGTTGGTAAGGAAGATAAAGCTTACCAGGATCAATAAGTGATGATACATTTAGACTGATATGATCACTATTTATTGAGCTACACATACAGAAGTCTGTCTCTCAATATGCCATTGTAGCATTTGCTAATGCAACATACCAGATCCCTCAGCATGGAGTTGTTGTTGTGGTGCCCTGTGATAATCCATCTCATTGGGCCATCATTGCTTAGGTCACATGTACAACTGAGTTTCATTCCTATTGGTTAATTCCTCCTGGGTGCAGCTATTTGTGCAGCTGTTTTGTGTACGATTCTAATAATTTAGAATTGTTGTTTTAATTGAAAGGTGGTGCTTCTGCATTTTCCAAGACAAAATATAAACCCTTCAAGTTAATACTGTATTTTCTCCTGGAATGTTTCCACAGGGTGGCGCTATTCTGTTACTGACAGGCCCGTCTGGCTGTGGAAAGACGGCTACGGTTCATGTCTTGGCTAAAGATGTGGATTTCCAGATTCAGGAGTGGTCCAATCCCACCACCTCTGAGTACCGGAGTGATGACTCTTTCAGGCAGAGCTTTGACCCAGGTGCACTGACTCACAGTTTTTGTGAGATGTGTTCAGAGTTTCAAATGCATTCTTCTTAAACAAAGCCCTGAACATCTCATGAGCAAGCAAAACAGAGAACCTCTGCACTGCATTTTCTACTAGGCCAGTGGAGTATGTCATTTGGTTACTGTGTTCTTTTGTAGACTCCAGGTTCAACAGTTTCCAAGGGAGCTCACAGACAGGAGCCTTCCAGGACTTCCTGCTCAGAGCTAACAAATACAACTGTCTTCAGATGAGTGGAGACAGCCAGGCACCAAACAGGAAAATCATTCTTGTAGAGGTACACTGCATAACACCTGAACGGGAACATGAAGCAGAAGATGTCTTAACATAGTAGGAGTGGCATATGTTGCTTTCATCACACTCTCAAAGTGGCTTCTTATGAATTCTTATCCCCACAGGATTTCCCAAACCAGTTCTATAGGCAGCCAGGATGCTTGCATGACATTCTCCGGTGAGAACCTGGTATAACATGTTGTAGTGTTAGCAAGGGCCAAGGATCTGAAAGCACAGTTGTGTGAAATGAGGCTTTGCTTCCTGTGTCCCCTGCAGGCGTTTTGTGAAGACGGGCAAGTGTCCGTTAATCTTCGTCGTGTCCGATAGTCTGAGTGGAAACACTAGCTCCAGACTCCTCTTTCCCAAGGACATACAGCAGGAGCTGAACATCCATCACATCAGGTTAATGTTTGGCCAGAGTTAAAGTGCTGAATGCTTGGAGAGCTAAGAGGAAGACTGAGCAGCTCACTGGTCCACTATAAATGAACTCATGGTGATTTTGTAGACCTTGTGTCAGCAACTGCACCAACTGAGCAGTTAATTATTGTGATTGCTGTTTGAGTCCCATTCAGGGCAGATGAAATTATGATATGCTATATTAGAAATCGGCAGAAGGCGATGAGTCTGATTAAGTTAAATCCAGAAAAACTACCACTAGTACATGGCAGGCTGATGTTTCTGTTTAAAGGGGCTGTCAGATGGATTGCAAAAGATAAAGTAGCTCACTGAACCTACATTTTGTGACTTGCTGATCATTTATAAGTGAAATGATAGAAAGCCTTCATTTCTTATGTTTAATAAGGAGGACAAAAACATTAAGATTTTATTTTCAAGATCAAGATTTTTTTGGATTACGGTTAGACCGGTTATGTTCAACTGAAAAACACTCAACTGGGATAAAATTAGTTTTCCACAACCATTAAAAGAGTCTTAATTAATTTGTTTGTTTGTTTAATGTGCAAGCTTGCTCTTACACTGGTACTCAACTAAAGGGTCTTTACCTTAATCACCTTATTCACAGTGGGACTGATAAAAAAAAAACCTGCTCCAATACTAGTTGGTTTAAGGGATCAACTGACTTAGATACATCTACAAGTATAGCCCCTTTCAACTCAAACCCAGCTGAGGAAACACAACACGCTCCTGAAATTACTTATAAAATGTAAAAGCAGAAGCAGATAACTAATTTGCAGGCACACTAAAGAGCCCAAGTTATTAAGAACGAAAGGTAGAAGAGACCAATTTTGCAATTAAATTACTCAGAAGGATTTATTCATGCTTAACTGCATTCATGCTTAGCCGCATGTTTCTGATTATGTTGCTCTAATGATCCAATTCTGTTTCTCCTCCAGCTTTAACCCTGTAGCCCCTACCAGCATGCTGAAGGTTCTGAGTCGTATTGCAACCATTGAAGCGAGCAAGGTAATGCCAAATCATCCAGTTTGCTGACTCATTGACTCAGATCGTGGTCTATTTATTTTATTTTGTTCGTGTCTATTGAAACTGGTCTCGTGTCTGTTGTGACTGGTTCTGCTCTACAGAGTGCTGGAAGGATCTCTGTGCCTGATAAAGCAGCGCTGGAGCAGCTTTGTTCCGGAAGCTCAGGAGACATCCGCAGTGCTATCAACAGCCTGCAGTTCTCTTCTTTTACAGGTAGCTATAAATTCTCGTCCTTGGAAACTCGTTTATTTCATGCGGTTTTGTTGTACTAAGGTTCTCGTGCTATAAAGGCATCATTAGACAGTGATTATGTGGCTGTGGAGTTTTTAGGAGAATAAAATACTGTATGAGGGAACATTTGTTGTAATTCAAGATACTGTTTTACATACGGGCTGCCACATGAGGCTAATGGCATAGGCCATGTTCCTTACCCACCAACATTTCACCAGAATTCACTCACTGAGAGAGCCATTCAAGGCGGTTTGCTCTTTAATGGTAGATTCCAAAGCATCTTTCTGACTTGTTTATCTGGTATAATGGTGGTGATGGAAATCAGGGGACTCCCATATACAACATGTCCAGTGTCTGATGCAGAACAAATGCTGTTCCAAGACGATTCGGCTTGTAAGACATGATAAGGCTGTCAGTAAAGTAATAGTGACTCTGTTTATTTATAGACAGATCCCTGGAAAAAGGAATCTTTGCTTCTAAAAAGGGCAAATCAGCAGCATCCACCACCAAAGCTCCAGCCAGAGCCAAGGGGAGGAGTCGATCAGCTAAATCAACAGATGTACTGGATAGCAGTCCTGCTATTGGAGGGAAAGATGCGTCCCTCTTTCTCTTTCGAGCCTTGGGGAAGATCCTCTACTGCAAACGTTAGTATTTAGCTTTAGCTTTTTGCAGTATATTTATTCACTGCAGAGGCGGCATGATGGAAGGAGTTGAATGTATTAAGTAACAGGTTGTAATTGCAGGTGAAAGCTATGAAGCTTCTGAAGTTCCCAAACTACCAGCACACCTTGTAGAGCATCAGAGGGACAGACTGCTTGTTGACCCAGAGGTATGAGCTCTTGAAATATCAGCCTGATACTTGCAAAGCTATGGTGTAATTACCCATTTACTTACCCAAAATGTACTTCCGCTTGAAGTGCTCTGCTTTGTTTTTGCATTGGAGTCACAAGGTTAATGTAGCTCACAAGTAATTTAGGTTTATTCTGCACCTGTAAGCATCATGAAAACGCTTGCCCCAGTGTTGAGCTGTTGTGTATGCTTTCATATCGTCTGCATAAATAAGTGGTTACCAAATCAAAAATGTTTACAGTGGTGGTGATGGGAACCAGACATCCGAACTGTTTAATGTTGTTTGAAGCTCTCAGAGCTATATATATATATATATATATATATATATATATATATATATATATATATTAGCTGGCTGGTATCTGCGACATTATGTGATGATTCTTTACCTCAAACAATATATTAATGTGTTGTGGATAGTGTAACTGATGCGTTATATAGCCTGTAGACAGTGTTACCCTGGATTCCTGTAAAAGGTCTTACCAGTTCTTAATAAACGATTGCAACGACTGAATTATGTTTTTTCCATTCTGACTTTTATTTGTGTGTGTGTTTCTCTGTGTCTCTCTCTTTTTCTCTTTCTTTTTCTCTTTCTTTGTCTCTCTCTTTTCTTAGGTTGTTATAGAGCGATCCCACATGTCTGGCGAGTTTTTTAACCTCTACCTGCATCAGAACTACCTGGACTTCTTCTCAAACATAGAGGATGTTGCGAGGGCCACTGAGTACCTGTCAGATGCTGACTTCCTGACGGCTGAATGGACTGTGAGTTCATGAGAGAATGTTACATTAGGCTGGACAATTTACTGGTCTTTTTATTTATTTATTGATTGATTGATTGATTGATTGCAATATTCTATCCCTGCATTTCCACGTGCAGTGATGCAATGCATCAAAGGGGCCAGGGGTCATTCTTTTTCAACGTTCTTCAGGCAATTTCCAGCAGTGTCAGTCAGTAACCTGACAAAGCCGAGCAAAGTTTAACTTTACACAAATTTGGAGAGAAGCGGTGTGAACGCAGGTTAACTGTAGAATGTTTGTTGTGATATGGTATGGTGGTATATGGAATGGTGTGCTTATAAATAGCTGTTTGATCAGATGTGCGGGCTTCTTTTAATTGAGCCCACCTCTTGGATAAAATCTGGAATTATTTGGTGAAAACTTTGTGCACCCTTCTTATGTAGCCCGTAAGATACAGTAAGGAATGCATAGCATTTATATGGGAAAGTCCAGAGAATCCTGTTAGCAACATGTCTATAAACCACTTGGGATACCATTGAATTAAATCCACATGGGAATTGGGAATTGTTTAACCCGTATGGTTTATAGAAGAGAAAAAGCCAGTTATTTATATATATAATTATTATTATTTTTTCCCATGTTATCTGTACAATATTTAAGCGATACCGCAACACCTTAAACGTCTGATATGGTTTGGTGATGGGCCAAAAAAAAAAAAAAAAAAATTCTAACAGCGTATTAATACATTGAATAGCTTTTTAGTGTCTTAAAGCAGTAATATCATATGCTGAAGAGCCACGGCTCTGCACGGTTCTCTGCAGCTAATTACCAAACCCCTTGTGAGTTGGAGCAGGTGTTCAAGAGCTTGCTTAGTAATGCTGTTGTCATGGTGCGATTCTCCCTACAGTCCAGATCCACCATGTTGGAGTACGGATCTTCAGTGGCCACTAGGGGGCTCATCCACTCCAACTCCTCCCGCGCACAAGCTACCAGCCAATCATCAGTAGGCTTCAAGCCTCTTCACAAACCTCACTGGCTACAGATTAACAAGACGGTAAAGAGGGAGCTGAACATTATTCATTCGTTCAGTAATTAATAGGCTGTTTATTGTTTCTAATGGACAGGCAGGTGATTTTTGTTTGTGTGTGTGTTCTGCCTACAGTACCGTGAGAACTATCTTTCAGCCCAGTCCCTTTTCATCAATTTCTGCCTGGCACCTGTCAACCTTGTGACGGAGCTGGTGCCCTATCTTGCCAAGCTCAGCAACCCCATGAGGAATCAAGGTAATGTACACACAGTCGCGGGGGCAAAGGTGATGCTGCCAAGGCCTCGAGCCAGGGCTGTATCTAACACACACAATATGCATTATTGTTTATTTACATTACTGTGCAGAAGTCTCAGAGCACCAGTCATTTCTACAGTTTTAGTCATATACAAGCTGTTCTTTTTCCAGGAGATGTTTGAGTAAAATGTAACATAATCCATTAGCATATGAAGGGGGAAAGTCGAAGTTAAATTTCTGAAACTGGAGTTCAGAAAAGGGTTAAAGGCTCCAGTGAGCTCCACTTGTTGAACCTAGTAGACCACCAAAATCTTTTCTGACATTGGTTCCATGAGTCTTCCACAGTACTGTATGATGTTTAGGGCTGGCCTGAACAGCATTCTACAGGCTTTGAGTGCTGGTTGATGTTTCAGAACACTCATTCTTAATATCACTCGATATTAGACTCCTTTTAGGTGAGGCCAGTCATTCTCTGAGTAGAGAATGTAGGGCCATGTTGTGCCATTTCTGTTTACACACAAAGGAATTTGTCTTCTGCATTTAACCCAGCCGCGATGTGAAACACAAACACACTAGTGTACACGCACACTAGGGGGCAGCGAGCACACTTGCTCAAGGGCACTTCAGTCATTACTCAGTCCAGGGAATCAAACTGGCAACTTTATGGTTAGGGGGCTGGTTCCCTAACCTCGAGCCCACAACTGCCTAACTGACTGGTAAGTGAACAGTCAGGTCACAGATTTTATATCGAATGTGGGAGAAATGGGACTGGCATGAAGGTGATTTCGACAAGGGATATATTGGCACAGTTGATGGCTGGGTCAGAGCAACACTGAAAAATCAAGGCTTGTCGAGTGCTCCTGGTCAGTAGTGGTGAGTAAGTACAGACAGTGGTCTGAGGAGGGACAATAATATTAACTCGCAGTGGTCTTGTTGTATGTGTAGTCTCAGAGAGACTTCTGCACTGTTTGACACGGGCATAAAAACGAGTATGATGTTGTGTCTGTAAATAGACCCGCTGTTTGTGGAAGCAATGAGTTTGTCGCATGGTGATATGCATGCCTGGTGTGAGTTTATAATGCGTCCAACTAAACCAGCTATGATTTTATTTATTTTTATGAATTACCCATTTGTTAATAGTCTGTTTTCTGTGAGGCCTTTCTAAAATGTAGTTTAGTCTGCAGTTTTTGTGGCTGCAAAAGGATCAATCTTCTGAATGCCAGATAGAACCATCAAGAACAAACACTGTAGTATTCTAGTTGCTCAGGCCAGCCCTAATATCATGATCACACTGCCTATTACAGTCATTGCTTCATGATGAAAGCCAAAGATGCAAAGCACATTCAAATTCAGCACTCTATGAAAGGAGCGCTTCCCCTGGTGGTTGCCTCCATGTGAACTCATGTTCTCTTACTTCTTTTGCCTCTCAGCTCAAATAGCCTTCATCCAAGATGTTGGTCATCTCTCTCTCAGGAGATTCCCTGGCAGGTAAGGAAGGCCAGAGACATTCATTCAAAATATTTGATTGTTTTGAAAACTAGTTTAAGATTCATTTATGAGTGCCTAGGATATGAAATGGTTCTTGCCTGACTGTTTTTGTTTTTCTTACTAACAGTTGACCTACTGAATGATGTTTGTTGCTGAAGTGTAGCATTGCTATTTTTATATTTCCATATACAAACCGGATTCCAAAAAAGTTGGGACACTAAACAAATTGTGAATAAAAACTGAATGCAATGATGTGGAGGTGCCAACATCTAATATTTTATTCAGAAAAGAACACAAATCACAGATCAAAAGTTTAAACTGAGAGAATGTATCATTTTAAGGGAAAAATTTCATGGCGTCAACAAATCCCAAAAAAGTTGGGACAAGGCCATTTTTACCACTGTGTGGCATCCCCCCTTCTTCTTACAACACTCAACAGACGTCTGGGGACCTGAGGAGACCAGTTTCTCAAGTTTAGAAATAGGAATGCTCTCCCATTCATGTCTAATACAGGCCTCTAACTGTTCAATCGTCTTGGGCCTTCTTTGTCGCACCTTCCTCTTTATGATGCGCCAAATGTTCTCTATAGGTGAAAGATCTGGACTGCAGGCTGGCCATTTCAGTACCCGGATCCTTCTCCTACGTAGCCATGATGTTGTGATTGCTGCAGAATGTGGTCTGGCATTATCTTGTTGAAAAATGCAGGGTCTTCCCTGAAAGAGATGACTTCTAGATGGGAGCATATGTTGTTCTAGAACCTGAACATAGTTCTCTGCATTAATGGTGCCTTTCCAGACATGCAAGCTGCTCATGCCACAAGCACTCATGCAACCCCATACCATCAGTGATGCAGGCTTCTGAACGGAGCGTTGATAACAACTTGGGTTATCCTTGTCCTCTCTGGTCCGGATGACATGGCGTCCCAGTGTTCCATAAAGAACTTCAAATCGTGACTCATCTGACCACAGAACAGTCTTCCATTGTGCCACACTCCATTTTAAAAGACCCCTGGCCCAGTGCAAACGTCTGAGCTTGTGGAGCTTGCTTAGAAATGGCTTCCTTTTTGCACTGTAGAGTTTCAGCTGGCAACGGCGGATGGCACGGTGGATTGTGTTCACTGACAATGCTTTCTGGAAGTATTCCTGAGCCCATTCTGTTATTTCCTTGACAGTGGCATTCCTGTTTGAGGTGCAGTGACGTTTAAGGGCCCAGAGATCACGAGCATCCAGTAGAGTTTTATGGCCTTGACCCTTACGCACAGCGATTGTTCCAGATTCTCTGAATCTTTTGATGATGTTATGCACGGTTGATGATGATAACTTAAAAGTCGTTGCTATTTTACGCTGGGTAACACCATTCTGGTATCTTTCTGCGCAACAATGGTGGAATTGGTGATCCTCTTACCATCTTGGCTTCAGAGAGACACTGACACTCTGAGAAGCTCTTTTTATACCCAATCATGTTGTCAATTGACCTAATTAGTGTTAATTGGTCTTCCAGCTGTTCGTTATATGCTCAATTTCCTTTTTCCCTCCACTTATTGCTACTTGTCCCATCTTTTTGGGATTTGTTGACGCCATTAAATTTTGAAACAACATATTTTTCCCTTAAAATGATACATTCTCTCAGTTTAAACTTTTGATCTGTGATTTGTGTTCTATTCTGAATAAAATATTAGATGTCGGCACCTCCACATCATTGCATTCAGTTTTTATTCACAATTTGTTTAGTGTCCCAACTTTTTTGGAATCCGGTTTGTATATATATGACTTAACACTCAGAAGTCTCCATTTTGCTTAAATGAGATTCACTTACAGAACTTAGATTTCTTTATAGTGGTTATGATGGGAACCAGGGATCACAATGGCTAGAACACAAATCTATCCAGAGCTACTAGTCAGCCTACACATGTCTTCTGGCTGTTAATATGTATTGGTAATGCTGGTTTGTTTGGGGGGGGGATATTTGGCCTCAAACATTTCAACATGGTAAATAGATTAGATTTCAGGCCCAAATCTTATCTCAAAAGTATCATAAAAGAATGTATCAGACATTAGGCGTGTTTAATGGCAGTGTGCAGATTGCCTCGTTAGACGACCTGATAAGATAAACCATAATAACCAGGCTGATTATTTCATAGTAATGTAGTATGTAATAAACTCCAGACTGAATCGGAAACCTCTCCAAATCCTTCCTCAGATTAAAACTCGAAGCACTTGGCGACAAAGACCCTGGTGGGCTGGATTTTGACTTCGAAAATGAAGATGGTACCCAAACCACTGAGCCTGGAACCAGCTCTCTCCCTGCGGACAGCACAGTGGAACCCATCCTCCAAAGCAGCCAGGATCCAGGAGGAGATCTCCCCGCCAGCCAGCCACAGCCAACAACCACTGAAGCCTTATTGGACGATGAGGACCTTCTCATTGAGGAGTATGACAGTGACTGACCAATCGCCGGATGCAGTTTTCCGGACTCGCTCCACCGCCGCTGCCTTGAAGACATGGTTCCGTTGTCTTCCATGTTTATAAATCACTGGGTTTCGGAAGTGTTGTTTTTATAATGTG
Organism: Prochilodus magdalenae; assembly: GCA_024036415.1. NCBI lineage: Eukaryota > Metazoa > Chordata > Actinopteri > Characiformes > Prochilodontidae > Prochilodus > Prochilodus magdalenae. The sequence goes on along the minus strand of JAMWET010006651.1, from coordinate 16,205 downwards.
AATTAATAGGACGTTTCTAATATTTATTTGTTTCAGCACAAACGTAAGAGTGTCCTCGTGTCATGTTTGTCCTGCACCGATTGATGTTAGTGTCCCTCCTGAGCTTCGTTTGAAAGACTTCAGAGAATGTTAAGTTTCCTAAAAAAAAAAAAAAAAAAGCATGCCTGCATGCTTGCGTACAAGTTTCTACTGTTGTATAAGTCTGACCTTTTTTTTTTTTTTCTGATGTGCCACCCCTCAGCAGGAGAGGTCACTACAATAAACAGTTAGGGTTTGCAATTTTGTCGTTTTTGTCTGTCGTTTTTGGGATGCGCCTTTTTTAAATTTGAAATTCTTCACATTTAGCTCCTGAGGTCCTTATTTAATATCAGTGCCATGCCTCTTCCCAATCCTCATAATTCACATCGCCTTGCTGTGAGAACGCTGGCCAGTGTTTAACCTCACTCACCAGATAACACCTCACAACTTGCACAAGTGTAGGTGTTCCCAAACCGTCCCCTGCGGTAACACCACTTCATAACCAATTTACATCCTGCCTTCTCATGACTTTTCAGTATTGGACAATGGCTGGTTTTGTGTTGGCTAGACTTTCTGACTCATGGTTTATATTTATATGCAGATATAAAAATATTCATGCAGGGCTTTGTATGGCAAAATAATCCCCAGTATATGTACTACATTTACAATGAGGGCATTTAGCAGATGCTCTTATCCAGAGCAACTTATAATCATGCTTAGTGATCCATAGGATAATATTCCATCTAGTGCAGGAAGTTTAGAGCCTAAACTCACCATGAGCTCAGACACTGCCCAAACAGACCAATGCTAGTACCTAGAGAGATCAATACACAGACATATATAAAGCAAAAAGAGCATCACCTGGCAACCCCAGCCCAGTGCTCATACCTATAGAGCAGAGAAGGTCATTATAAGTGCAACACAACACAAGTACATACACACAACTTACACCTCTACTAGAGCTCACTCACTTAAGTGCATTACGAAGAGATGGGTCTTCAGTCTGCGTTTGAAGACCGCGAGAGACTCTGCTGTTCTGATGCCCAGTGGGAGTTCATTCCACCATCTGGGAGCCAGGACAGAGAAGAGTCTGGACGCTTGTCTTCCATGTGTCCTCAGGGATGGCGGTTCGAGATGAGCTGTACTTGAAGCTGGAAGGGCTCGAGGTACAGCTCGACTCTTCGACATTGCCATAAGGTAGGGAGGCGCTGGTCCATTCTTGGCTTTGTAGGCATCAGAGTTTTAAACCTGATGCGGGCAACAACAGGAAGCCAGTGAAGGGAGTGCAGCAGTGGAGTGACCTGGGTATGTACTAGTATGTATAAATATGTACTATTTACATATTTATTTATGTACAGCATGCAAACAGTTTTGGGCACCCCAGGTTAACATTTATATCACTCTGAATAGCCAAGTGAGTAAAATATTTCAAAAGAGCGTAAAACTACTAATTCACAAATGAGTTATTTAGAGGAGCCAGTGGCTGCTGTTTGTTGGGATGAGGTTGGAAGACTTCACAGTATTCACAAAGCTTAAAAATATGCATCACCTGTTCTTTCCTGATGATGACTGTGAACAAGCCTTAGCCTACAGCCAGGCTACTTAAGGTCTCAGATCTTCAAAGGTAAAAGTTACTTGAGAGCTCAGATCTCTTGGGATTGTAAAACTGTATAAAATAAAAATAAAGAATAATGGAAAAGAATGTCTCATCTTTAACTTCTATATCTATATATATATATATACCAGCCAACCACATCATAATGTACACCTCCATAGTTTATCAGCTCCACTAACCACATAGCAGCACTCTGTAGTTCTACAGTTACAGACTGTAGTTCATCTGTTTCTCTGTATACTCTATTACCCTGTTCTTCAATGGTCAGGACCAATGGTCAGGTGCTGGTGTGAGTGGTTTAGGCACCTCAGTGTGGACTGAGCATCATCCACCAAACGAAACTACCAAGTCCAAAAGTGTGCTAAGGGCAGCGTCCTGCTGGGACTGTCCTGTGACCACTGATGAAGGACTGTAGGAGTGTCTGATAGAGAGGACAGTGAGTGGACACAGTGTTTAAACACACCTGCATGTCACTGTCACTGCAGTACTGAGAATGATCCACCATCCACATGTGGTGGTCCTGTGGTGGTCCTGACCATCTAAGAACAGGGTAATAGAGGATAGAGAGAAACAGATGGACTACACAGTGCTCCTATATGTTCAGTGGAGCTGATAAAATGTAAAGCGAGTGCAGATAGAAGGAGGTGGTTTTAATGTTATGGCGGAGTGGTGTATGTTCACTTGTGGTTTTGGCCTTTTGCAACCCCGGGTCCCAATCACCATCACCAAACCGCCTTGAATTACTGTTCACACCTCATCCATAGAATTATGACGGAATTCTGAGAACATGGTGGACTTCCCCTTCAATTTTTTGGACCTCCAAATGATCAAAAAGAGTCCTTCAGGGATTCTTTGCGAAGTTCCACTAGGAGCTCAGCAGTTCTTGGGTCTGTAACTGCTGTCTCAGAAGGACTTCAGGCTTTCCTGTCCACATCTGGTAGTCTATGGCTCCACCACCTGTTCAACACACCTGCAGCAGGTGCAGCCCACAGGCTGGAAGGGATACACCCTGTTTGGACTAGGCTATTCTGGATGTGTCCAGCTGGTAGCCAGCTTGGAATTACTTCTCCGTGTGAATAAAGCAGGTTTGACTTGTAGCTGTGTTTTAAAGGAGCTCTTTCAGCAGGTGAGTCAGTCGGTTGTTCTCATAAAGCTTCAGTGTGATTATTTAATGTGAGAGAAAGTTGCTGTAGATGAGAGTCTACTTGTAATTTCCCGTTCCACCTTAAACGTTCTGGCGCCTCGTAAAAGCTGCACCATTTAAGGTGGAACGGCAAATTCCATAAAGTAGCTTATCCACACCATTTGTTGTGCTTGTAAATTTTTCTCTGTACAAATTCCAACCGATTAAAACCACATTTTGTGTCTTTTTCCACAGAATTACCGATTTTCAACCAAGTCTAGCGTCTTCTTCTGCTGAATTACCTCAGAGGTTAATCTCCTAGCGCCGTTAGCCACTCCGCTATTGATTAGCTAGCTATGCTAACAGATTAGCAGCGCCATGCAGGCAGGCAGAGAGGAGCCCTCCGAAGATGACATGAGGGAGGGGGATTTGGGGGACGGCATGGTTGCCCGCTCCTCCTCCTCACGGATGAGGAGCGAAGGGGGGCTCCCGGAGCTGCTGAACCACCCGAAGCTCTCAAAGAGAGTCAGCGGCGATGCCCACGGGCCATTCTCCTGGACGACCTGCAGCTCCATGTACGCCGCATTCAGAGAGGAGCTCAGGGATCCAGGTACATCATGAACCCTGTTAAAGGGGAAGTTCCACCTACTCCTCAGAAGACTTCCATAAGTCAAGAACTAGGATGTCTAATAGTAAAAGTGGTTTGACGTGAAATGGTTCATTGAAAATAAAGTTATTCTCTCTAATATTATTTCTCTACAGTGATGGTGAATGGAACCAGACGTCACCATGTCTGTAATATTGATACAGTCATGTTATTTACTGTTTAGATTTATGTTTAATGATGATGATGGTTCAGTAGTGGTAAATCACAAATACTAAGTTTACCTAAGACTAAAAAAGTACCTATCTGCTTCAAATATGTATTTAACTTGATCTCAAAATTAGTGTAAAACAATACCTCAGGCATCAGGTTGCATATTGGCAGTGTCCAATGAAAAACATTTATCTCTATTTTTGTCGATTTTCACTTTTATGCATCGTTTGAACACAGCAGCTGCCATTCACAGTCGGGTTTCATTGGCTTACGTTAAAACTAAATTAACGTTGTTTGCCTTCTCCTGTAAAGTTGCCATTTTGGCTGTCCTTGCTCAGCACAAACCTGTAGGCATGCATGCTCCATACGCTGATCTGTTTCTAGTTTGGCTGGTCGTCTACCATGGTCATGACCATGGACCAATGAAACCAGCATCCAGAACACTGCTTTCAGAACTAAGGCTGCCATGTTAACGCTGAATGAGTGCTCAAAGTGGCTTATACCAGTTTTGTAAAGATCGGACATCTTTGTGTCCACATATTATGGCCAAAAATCAGATTTAAGTCACTTTAGTCTGATAATGTGAACACAGCCAAAACCTCAAAACCTACTTTTAATGTATGTCAATGGAACCAGACTTTTCCCGAGTAATTGTGGGTTGTTAATTGTGGTTAGTTCAGCTTAAACTTTAGACACAATGTAAAGGGCATTGGCCATTTTCGAAAGATGTTGAAAACTGAAAAACTACAAGGTTTTGAGGTCCTCAGACGTCTGGTTACCATCACCATCACTCTAAACAGTTCTGACCTTTGTTTCTGTCTAATGGAGCTTTCATATCAGAATGCTCTCAGTGTCTTTGTTTACATTTTAAACTCTTAGATTTAGTAGAATTTTGGAAAAGTGGTGGAATTCCCCTTTAACAAAGCCAGCTTCACAGTTGGGCTTCATGTCATTCTGCAGGTAAAGGCTGAATGTTTATAGATATTTCTAAGTTTTTGAGGGTTTTTAAGGAAGAGATGGTCTTCTAAAGTAGTGTGACCTACGAATGACCTCCTATAGGCTTCTACATGGTGCACAATGAGCCAGTGACGTTTCCATTGGAAGCATCCACCAAAGCAGCAATGCTCTTGTGTCCAGAATACCACCTTCTCCTCAAGCTATTTATGATCATGCTTCCTAAAACTGGATGCCGGCCTGTGGTCTGTGGTGGCCTATACCTGCTGGCCCTTTGTACAGTTGAGTGAGATCACACTGTGTTCAGGCTGGTCAGAATGTATTAGCACCAGCCTACAACATGAACCGCTTAATGCCTGACATGAAGACAGGAACATGCTCACTTCCTGTTCGTGTCCTGTTCTCAACGCACCTGTGTGCTTCCTCTGTTGACTTTGGCGTGTTTGTTAAAGCTGCTGCACCTGCTGCAGTGCGTATGTGCTCACACTGAGCCTCCAGGGATCTTCTACACTACAGGCCAGAGGATCTTCCCTGTTACTGGACCCCATGGCGCTTGGATGGACTCACGGACAGAAGTGTGAACACAACTGACTCGCAGACGACGTCAGTAATGTTGATTATCCTGTGATAAGGACGCATGTCAAAGGCTGGAATATGCGATATGAGGCCGAAAGTTAACAGTCAGTGCTCCAGAACGACTTTGACAAAGGTCTAATCGGTATGGTCAAACAACTGGCTGAGAACATCTGCACAAGTGCCAGGCTTGTGGAGCTCCTGGTCAGCGGGGGTGAGGAGCTACCAACAGTGACCTGAGGAGGGCCAAAACCATAAACGTCTGGGTTATAAGTCACAGACATGTTTAGTGATGGACTGCTGCTTTTGGGGATGTGCCCCAGATATCCCCTGTCCACAGTGGCTTGATCTTGGATCAATAGAAGGTCATCTGCTCCAATGAGTCGTATTTATGAGATGCTGAGCCATAATTATGAGACACTAAGTCATAATTATAAGACGCTAAGTCATAATTATGAGATGCTAAGTCATATTTACGATGCTAAGTCATAATCATTAGATGCTAAGTCATATTTCAGATGCTCAGTCATATTTATGAGATGCTAAGTCATATTTCAGATGATAAGTCATAATTATGAGATGCTAAGTCAAAATTGAGACCCTAAGTCATAATTACGAGATGCTAAGTCATTTATGAGATGCTAAGTCAATTTTTAAGATGCTAAGTCAAAATTGAGATGCTCAGTCATATTTATGAGATGCTAAGTCATATTTACGATGCTAAGTCATAATCATTAGATGCTAAGTCATATTTCAGATGCTCAGTCATAATTATGAGACGCTAAGTCATAATTGAGATGCTAAGTCATAATTGAGATGCTAAGTCATAATTATGAGAGGCTAAGTCATATTTATGAGACGCTAAGTCATACTTAAGATGCTAAGTCATAATTATGAGATGCTAAGTCATTATTATGAAATGCTGAGTCATAATTATGAGATGCTAAGTCATTTATGAGACGCTAAGTCATAATTGAGATACTAAGTCATATTTAAGATGCAAAGTCATATTTAAGATGCTGAGTCATATTTATGAGACGCTAAGTCATAATTGAGATACTAAGTCATATTTAAGATGCAAAGTCATATTTAAGATGCTGAGTCATATTTATGAGATGCTAAGTCATAATTGAGATACTAAGTCATATTTAAGATGCAAAGTCATATTTAAGATGCTGAGTCATATTTATGAGATGCTAAGTCATATTTAAGATGCTGAGTCATATTTATGAGATGCTAAGTCAATTATGTCCATTATGAGATTGGCTGTATGGCTTTTTTTTTCTGTAAGTGGCGGAAACGGTCTTCCATAGCTCTGAATGTGTAAACAGATTTTTTTCTGTTGACCCTTTTGAGGGGATTTTGGGGAGAAGGTGGTCTTCTAAAATAGCATGACCTTAGAATGACCTCCTATAGGCAGTGATGTTTCAGTTGGAAGCAACCATAAGTCACAGTCACCTTGGTGTTGGAGCAATGACAGAAGGTCACCTGCTCCATAGAGTCCTGGTTTCTTCTATATAGCATGTGGACGGCCGGTTGCATGTGTGCTGTGACGAACCGGTGGAGGGAGTGTGGCGCAGTTGGGATCTGTTTGGGATGTTGTTTTAAGATGTTGTGATGCGTTAATACCATTTTGACTGACTTGACTATGGAGTTTAGGACACTCCACACTGTGCAACTGCAGTGCTGGTTAGTTTCATGGAAGTTGCTTGTAAGTTTGGCTGGGTAAAGCCAGCTGTATTAACACAGATCTCTGATACATACATCATCCCCTGCTCTTTCGTAGGCTGCAGTGTTGGTGACCCCGGTGAGGTGCTGCAGAGGAGACTGCAGGAGGTCACAGAGGTAGGACAGAATGAATAGGACTTCAAGACTAGTTGTATTCTTCCCCTCTTTCTCACTTAGCTTCCTCTGCCGTGAGTATGGAAGGAATTCGATCTGATTTGTAGATCGGACATTTCACAGCAGGGACTATTTTTGCCCTACAATGCCTTACATGTACTTCTCCACAGGTGTATTAATAATAGTTCATATGGAAACGATCCTAAAGGAATGAATCGCACATCAGGCATACTCATAATAACTTTAATGGGCTTTTGGTGGCATAGAACTCTCTAGACCACTCATCACCACCACTGTGGACCATTCTGAAGCTTCTCTGGACCAGAACATTTCACTTCCAACCCCTCGGAATGAGCTTGTTTACACCCTGACCCTGTAGTTATGCCGTCCCCCTTTTAAGCAGGTGTCTTTATCTGATTGGCTGCTGTATATGGTGCTGCATTCAGCGAAGCAGTCTGAGCTGAAATACACAGGACTAACTGTTGAGTTCAGACTGAAATCTTCAGGGATCAGAACAAAATTTCGCAATCCCCAACCCCCATCATCTTCCACTCCTGTAACAGATCATCTGCAGGAGCAACACTCTTTATCGCTTCCGTGGGAAGGGGCGGGGCTAAACAACCACAGCCTGAATGTAAATGTTCATGGTGATGTCATAAACTCAAACATCTGGGGTGAAAGAGGGAGGTATGGAAGGTCACATGCTCTGTTGTTACACCCTGTAGGAAGTTGAGCTGTTGCGGACAGAGCTAGAAGTGACCCATCGGCACCTGGAGGGCAAACACGAAGCTCTGAGGATCTTGCAAGGCCAGGTAACACACATTTACATTAATGGCGTTTCACAGACGCTTTTATCCAGAGCGACTTACAACCGTGCTTAGTATTGGGTCGGACAATGTTTCTTAGCTAGGACAAGAGGGTTAGAGTTATTGATCACACTCTCTCCCAAACAAGACACCCCCCAAGCCCACCCCTTGAGCTCAGATGCTGCCTGAAGAAGATCCAGTGCTAATGCCAGAAAGAAGAATACAGCCTTAGTGCAACACCTAGCAATCCCAAGCCAGCGCTCATACCTAGAGAGAAGACAGGTTAAGCCCAGTGTTAGTGCAAAAACAAAGCATTGGACTCTTGGGCAGTGATCTACTTGTCATGTTTGGATAAGGAAGGTTGGCATGTATGATCCCAAAAGGACCAAGGTGCTTCTCTGTACATGAAGAAACCTGAATGGTGTGATGCGTGATATTAAAGGTGAATTCTCATCAGGAGCTGGCTCTAAAGAGAAGATGAATAGTGTTTAGCAAGGTCATGACCCCAAACAGCTAGCCAGCACACCTGAAGCCTGTATTCTCAAAAAGTGAAGGTGTGGACTTGACCTTACTAAGCTCCCACTGAAAATTTATGGTTGATTTTGAAACCGCGTCCATCCATGTGACTCCTGTGAGCTTGTGTTTAATTGAGGACGGATGAAAGGACTGAGCCAAAATCGAACTACGATGCTGCCAGAAGCAAATCACTCCCTGTACAGTACTTGTAGACTATAGATGGCTGTAATAACCAACAGTGCGTTTGCATCAAAGCCCTTCCAGTAGTTTGTGGTGTTTGAACACTTCTCCACTGTCAGTGTCATCTTTTAAACTTATAGACTGTGGACGTGTCATTTTTGTTTAGATTTATAAGGGATTTTAGATTGTGTAGGGGTGTAAAGAAATATCAGTATGCCTGAGTATCGCAGTATTATGTTTTATAGTACTGTATCAATTCTTAAAAAAAAAAAAACAGTACTGATTTTTGAATACTGTTTAATGTAAAGATAGGCGGCAGACAGTCGTTCAGTTTGTGCCTGTGTCTAAACCCCCGACCACTAGAGAGCAGTGTTCTTCTCCATTAGACTGTTTTACTGCCAAGTAGCGTCCATACACACTGCTAATGTTAGCATTGGCAAACCTGTGCATGTGGTGGGTTGTTTACTAGAATTTTAAGATTTTAAGATTTTAAAAACTGTGATATCTACAGGGGTTTGACAATGAAACTGAAACACCTGTCATTTTAGTGTGGGAGGTCTCATGGCTAAATTGGACCAGCCTGGTGGCCAATCTTCATTAACTGCACATTGCACCAGTAAGAGCAGAGTGTGAAGGTTCAGTTAGCAGGTAAGAGCACAGTTCTGCTCAAAATACTGCAATGCACACAGCATTATGGGTGACATACCAGAGTTCAAAAGAGGACAGATTGTTGGTGCACGTCTTGCTGGCGCATCTGTGACCAAGACAGCAAGTCTTTGTGATGTATCAAGAGCCACGGTATCCAGGGTAATGTCAGCATACCACCAAGAAGGACGAACCTCCACCAGCATCACGTAGTGACCTGGCCACTATCCTGCAAGAAGAATGGCTTAAACTCCCTCTGACCACTGTGCAGGACGCAGTATATGTCATTCCCAAGACCAACTGACGCTGTATTGGCTGCAAAAGGAGGCCCTACACCATACTAATAAATGACTGTGGTCTAAAACCAGGTGTTTCAGTTTCATTGTCCAACCCCTGTAGTCTTGTCTGCAGTATTGCAGTATATCTCAGTGTACTGAATTATAACCCCAGTATCGTGGACTGTATCCATGCTTTGGGTTTGTCCTTAGTTCCTCAATAAATAAAGTAGATTGTGGACTAAAATTTGAAGGAGGCCATATTTATGTTTCCTGTAGTGGAAACTTAGTTTCACTTGTAAACAGTACATGTGGGTGATGAAACGTTTGCATACTGTCGCTACGCTAACCATTTTGTTCCTCTCTTGAAGGCTATACTGGATAAAGCGACCACCCACACCAAGAGCTTGCTTCAGAAGAGCGAGGAGCGGGCAAAGGCTTTGGAAAAGGTGAGTCATGCCTGGACCTTCTTTTCGGTAGTCATTATCATCAATACGGTGGTGTTTTATCGTTAGCATGGTGACTTGTGTCACAGTTCACATTCTGGGAGCATCATGGATATCGTTATTGATCAAACAACAGTGAGTAACTTGGTGTTGCCAAGTGAGTAACATTAGACCATTTTAACTGAATTTAAATCACCATAGTTGTGTGTTTGTTAGGGATGCACCGAATGTTCCGCAACCCAAATTATTTGGAAATCCGAAAATGGAAACCAGAGTGGAACCTTTTCTCCTTAGCTCCAGGGCTAGCGCCATCTGCTAAAGGCTAATATCCACTTTGTCTTATTTCTCCACTGCGAGTCACACCAGAACATTCCCCAGCTCTTACTCAGCTTCAAGCATTCGAGCCAAATGGATCTCCGGAAGGAGAGAACCGAGCTGCTACAGCGAGGCATAGAGCAGCTTCTTAGCGGGTGCATACTTTTTCTCTCTGGCTTTCGGTGCATGTACCCACATCCTCCATAAAGAAACCCAAAGCCAATTTTTTAACAACATCACAATAAAATCAGGACCTGGGTGAAATAAGCCGTTCTCTGTGAATGCAGCAGACATGGCGGCTGGGATGAGTTATTTTGTTATTATTATTATAGCTAATATATATATGAGTCACATTGTGCTTTGTTGGTGTGTCTGCTGGGATGTTAAAACGTCTCTGCAGTTTATTAATTGTTTTTCTGTTTTATGTTAAAAAATAGGTGCCATAAAAGGTAAAGTTTTATGGCACATTAACATATTTTGAATGGTTTTGCTGTTTTAAAAAAAATAGGAAGTTAAAATCTATCTGGAAAAGCTGAAACTAGGAGAAAGATGAATGATGTTTAGCAAAGTCATGACTGAAAACTGATGGTGGATTCTTAAACTGTGTCCATCAGTGTGACCCTTGTGAGCTTATGTTTAATTAAAGCTAGCTGAGAGGACTGAGCCAAAATTGAACTCCCATGCTGCAAAAAGGGTTCGGCTTTGGCCGAATATGTTAATTTCGGTGCCTTCCTACTGTTTATTATTACTGTTGATGAAGCTTTGTAAAATTATTTCCATAAAGGTAACAGGAGACAAACCCGTCCTGTACTGTGACTGTAAGTTCATGTAAAGAGATTTTATTAGAACCATTTTGGGGATGTTGTGCACCTCTGGTGGTTTCTTTCCTCGCAACCGGTTACACCACTCTGCTACACTCATTGTCCTGCACCTAATCTCAAAACAATTTATTGGTTCTTTTTTTATACAGCCATATTTGGGGAGCATTTATTTATTTATTATTTCTTTTTTCTTAGATTAAATGTCACTGTGCACATTGTGAAAATGTCTTGAAGTATCGCTAAGGCACGTCTAAGACTTCACGTTTTCCACAAGTGGACCAAAGCACGCCAGCCTGTGTCAGCTCAGGCTGATCTGTTTTTCGTTTTGACGGTCATCTTCTCAAATGAGACGTAGTGAAGTGTTTGACTTACTCCCGCAGGAGGTGAATGCTCTGCAGTGGGAGATCACTTTCAACCAGGTGCAGTTTAAGAACGTGGAACATGCCTGGGGGCTGAAATATGACCGGTAAGATTTTCTACATTATTGAATTATCATTGCTGAATCTCAGAACAGTGCTGGCACTGGTTACTTGCAGAGTTATAGAGCTCTAAAAAAGGAAGTTGATTTTTGTTAATTCTTATTTTTTACATTTCTTTAGTGTGTTTATAGTTTATATTATATATCTGGAAACCGAAAACTTAAAAAAGGAATTATTTTAAGAAAATATCACAATATGAAATACTTGGTGCCTCTAAATTGACTGTATCTCATATTTAACGACTAAGTATTTAATAATAATGACTCTCATGATGAGATATTATCCTAAAACCATGAGGTAGTATTATAAACCATGAGTTAGTATTACTATAATGAAAATAATAATAATATTAATAATAATAATAATTTAATAATTAGGTTAATTGGCTTTAATAATAATGGCTTTAAGGATTGCAAGGTCATATTGTTGCCTGGTGTTTATCGGTAACAGGGTGTGTGTGGAGAACAAGGCCCTGAGGAAAGCTGTTGACGAGAAGCTGGAGCAGCTGCAGGACCTCCGCGCAGAGAACACCTGTGAGTCTAATTGATGTCTGTGCTCAGACAATGCCGGCTGGTTCTCTGGACGCGGTATAAAGGAATATATTAGCCCTGAAAGCTAATGCTGGTGGTCTGCTCTTGGCGGCATGTTAATGAGATCATGCTGCTAGCAGCAGTTGCTAGCTACTGCTTGTATTTGGGTCCCGTTCCTGTACATCCCCCCCCCTACACGTGGCTCTGTATACACCACAGGTGAAGAGTCTGCCATCCTGTTACCAGTTCCAGTACCAGGCTTTTCATTGGTTTCCTTCTTTTCAGGGGTCACCGTGTTCACAAACCTGCAGCACCCCCTCACATGTGATGTTAAGTACCATGACGATTTCACTAATCTGCATAAATTGCATAATTTAACATAAAACCAGACGCCCACCTCCGAACGCTCCCTCACAGGAAGCTGTTACAGTGAATATCACTGCCAGTGTGCTTCAGAATCCATTCTGGTGGAGGAGAGCAGCACGACGGGACACCGTAAAACTAAACAGTGCCTAAAAGAATCATGCTATTTTCAGAGTTGACATAAAGACAAATGTGTTTGTCTGTCTCTCTCTTTCTATTTCTATTTCTCTCTCTCTCTCTCTCTCTCTCTCTCTCTCTCTCTCTCTCTCTCTCTCTCTCTCTCTCTCTCTCTCTCTCTCTCTTTCTATTTCTCTCTCTCTCTCTCTTTCTATTTTTATTTCTCTCTCTTTCTATTTCTCTCTCTCTCTCTCATTGTCTGTCTGTCTGTCTGTCTCTCTCTCTGTCTCCCTCTCTCTCTCTCTTTTCTTTCTCGTGCGCTCACTCTCTCTCTCTCTCTCTCTCTCGCTCTCTCTCTCTCTCTCTCTCTCTCTCTCTCTCTCTATCTATATCTCTCTCTCCTCTCTCTATCTATTTTTTATTCTCTCTCTTGCTATTTCTTCTCTCTCTCTCTCATTGTCTGTCTGTCTGTCTGTCTCTCTCTCTGTCTCCCTCTCTCTCTCTCTTTTCTTTCTCGTGCGCTCACTCTCTCTCTCTCTCTCTCTCTCGCTCTCTCTCTCTCTCTCTCTCTCTCTCTCTTTCTCTCTCTACTCTATTCTATCCGATAGCGCTGAGTCAGCAGTGTCTGGAGCTCCTGGGGCTCCTGAGTGCTCAGGAGAGAAGAGACCTCGAGAACACTCGGCCTCCGAGCAGACAGGGAAGAGAGGGGTCTGCACTGGAGGTACCACTGATGGGTATATGGTGTGGAGGGAAACCAGGCTGTATTCCTGACCTCAGTCATTAGAGCTGCTCATGATGCTTTAGGAAACTCATCAAATCTAGTGCGTCTCTGAAATCTGTGAAAATTGATTTGATTATGTAAGTACTGTGTTTAAATATGAACAGATCTGACTGGAGTATAAATATTAGTGTAATAAAGGGAATAATAGTTTCACGTTGGAAGACAAAGTAGGAAGTATTAGGGCTGCACTATGAAGTAATATGAATATTCGTTGTGAAATTGGATCATGATGTGATGTTTTTACATGGCACCACTTCATCTGTTCCAGTTTATCAGATGTCAGATGTTAACTATCACATGTAGTGACTCCTTGGTGAACTGGAACATGTTTGCCATGTCAGCCAGCTCTCTAAAGTAATACACTGGACTGATAGATTTGATAGAGAAACCAGTTTGGTAGCTTGATCACGATATTGAGTTTGAAGACGGACAGACAGACAGACAGATGGATGGATACACAGACAGGCCAGCAGTCAGTTGTGTTCTCTGTTTCCTAGCTCGCCGTGTATGGAGCATGCCAGTGTAGCTCCAATATGGGGGAGCCGTGTCCCTGCGCTAAAAGTGCAGCTGCCAGCCGCAAGCAGGTTCTCCAGCTCAAACAGGAGGTAACCAGAAGAGAGAATACAGCCCCCCAAGCACTGTACTGTTCAAGAGTCAAAGACCACTCTTCAGAGACCACCCCTCAGAGAGGGTCAAAACAGCCGTTATGTACAAGTAATTGATATTTAGCGTCAGGAAAGAAGCAGAAGACCAGAAGAAAGAACTTTACTTCCACCTCTCCTTCAGCTCCTCGATGAAATCTTCAGTCGTAGAACCGCGGATCCTAGGCACTTTCCAGCTTCTTCCTCACTATCCAGATAACCCCAGAACATATTCAGTGGGGAGGTGATGGTTGCTGGACTCTGAGGTGGTCCCGTCCCATGTTTCTGAGAAAGCCAGCAGCTTCTTTGTTTGATGTGTCCGCAGTCTCCTCTTGCAGTGAGCAGCTTCTTGCACAGCTACACGTCCTTTCAGGCCTGCATAGCGCTGAGCTGTCTTCTCACAGTGGAAGGATGGATAGATCCTTAGAGCTGAAGCAAGAGTAAGGAGTGGAGATGTGGCACCGTACCTCTTTCTCAAAGTGCTGTTTATGTGATAGGGGCGGTTTGGATAGTCTGTAGGTCTTCTAGGTGATTTTTCGACTTGTTCTCATTGTAGCTTAATATATCGTCGCTGTCCAATGAAACAGGTATCTCCAAAATCGCAACTTTACAGGAGAGGACAAAAACCTAATTTAATTTGAAATGAATGGAAGTCAAAATGGAAACCTTAGTTATCATCTTTCTCTATGCAGCTTTGGGTACATTTGCGTGTGGGGGGTCCATTGTGTATGAATATTGTGCACTTGACATGTTGTATTATAATAAATTGTCTGAGCAAGCTCGATGTATTCAATATGAGCCATAAAGTAAAAATCACCAAAAATGGAAGATACATGTTTGTCTTTGGACAGCGACCCATATATAATAATAATAGTTATATATATGTATATCTTATTATATATATAATATAGATATATATATATATAATATAATATTATATATATATATATATATATTTAACTGTGTTTTCCCCCCATTCTTTCTGGTAGTGGATAATCTTATATCTGGTCTCCTATGAAATATCTTCTGAAGAATGAATAGCTTGTACTGAAGGCTGTTTTGACTGGAGGTTAAAGGTGGTAAAATGGTATGATTTTCATATTCTGAAAGACATTGGACTCTTGCCTAGAAGACTCATACATAAATTAAAGTTATGTCTTAAATTTACTTCAAAAATATTTACAATATTTTTTGGAAATGCTCAGCAGGGCCTTATTATTAAGCTACCTGATGATGATGATGATGATGATGATGATTATAATTATTATTATTATTATTAGTAGTTGTATTGTCATTATCATTACTACACTTTTTAGTCATGGTATAATTCCAATGAATGTTGTTTTATAGCTTTAATGTCTTTAAAATATAAAAATTGAATATATATACAGTGTGTATATATATATATATATATATATATATATATATATATATATATATACAGTGTGTATATATATATATATATATATATATATATATATATATATATGAATATGAAGTTCATGGTTCCGACTGTATGTTCCATTGTACATCAGTTAGAGGTGCAGAGGAGGAGGAAGGAGGAGGCGTATGTGATGGTGGACGCGTTCCGCATTGCCTTTGAGCAGCAGCTGAGGAGAGGGAGCGAGAAGGTGCTGCAGCTGGCTGAAAACGACAGGCACACACCTCGCCACTCAAAACCAGAGCAAGGTAGAGTCATTATCATCTCTCTCATATCAAACGCATTTAACTACAGTTTCATATTCGTTTGACTCTTTAGAAAGTCCAGCCATCCTTTACGGCGGGTGGGTATTTGATGATGAACAGACCAGTACGATGGATTCAAATGAGCATCTGAAAGTAGGTGAACAGACTCTACAGGGAACAAACCAAGTAGAAGCGTGATTGGTCACTCCAGAGAACACGTCTCTTCTGCTCTCGAGTCACTTTCGTCTTGGTGATGTAAGTCTTGGATGCAGCTGCTCGGCCATGGAAACCCCTTCCATGAAGCTCTACACACTGTTCTTGAGCTGATCTGGAGGCCACATGAAGTTTGGAGGTCTGTAGTGACTGACTCTGCAGAAAGTCGGTGACCTCTCACTATGACCTCAGATCCAGACCCCACGCATTTAATTGGTCTTAATTCACTGGTGTTAGCTTCTGTCCCCCAATCTTCACCTTTATAACCCAGACATTTCTTTAATATACATTATTATTCCACACACCTTATCCCATTTCCCCCCCACGTCCCTTCCAGATTTTATATTCCTTTCCCCATCACACTCCTCGCATCCCTTCTCCTCCTTAACCTTGCTCCCTTCTTAACCCCTACCCATCTTTCCCCTTCTTTCCCTTTTACTTCTACCCTA
>JAMWET010006650.1:205000-210822 GCA_024036415.1 Prochilodus magdalenae | reverse complement strand
TTCATAGAGTAGATTTATCAATACAGAAAACAATAAGGACCGGATGAATGCTTTCCTCATGGTCATATGTTAATGCTAATACTGTACACTCACCGGCCACTTGATTAGATACTTGTCCTTGTATCTACAGTCACTGTCTGCTTTATCATCTCCACTGACCATACAGGACACTCTGTAGGTGTACAGGTCCAGACTGTAGTCCATCTGTTTCTCTGTGTACTGTATTACCCTGTTCTTCAATGGTCAGGACCCCCACAGGACCACCACAGAGCAGGTATGATGTGTTGGGTGGATCATTCTCAGCACTGCAGTGGCCCGATGTGTTGGTGGTGGTTTAAGTTTGTGTGGGTTACTGTGTGAGTGATCGACACGCAGTGGCTCTGGACACCTCAGTGTCACTCTGGACTGAGAACTCAACCAAAATCTATCTCAGCAGCAACAGCGTCCTGTGGGCAGCTCCCGGGGTCAGTGTACTGTGTGTATATGTGTATATTATTATATATTATATATATATAGAAGATATTAGTATATATATATATATATATATATATATATATATATATATATATGTATGTGTGTGTGTGTGTATGTGTACAGTATATAGTGCAACCTTGCCTTTTAAGCTGTAACAGTGGGTTACTCTAAGGATGAATACGATTTTCTGGTGCCATGACCCGGATTAATATTTGAAGCTGCTTGTGAGATTCAGGGAAGGCTGAATGTAACGGGAGGTCAGAGTGAGGTGAGCATAGTGGAGTGTCCAAGTCTTGAACTGTGGCTTCTTCTTGTCTTTTCTAACCTGAACTTGGTGGTTAAAGACAGCACACAGCATGAAAGTCGCAGTATGTATGCTATATCAGACATACATTATTGTGGCTAATTCAGAGATAAAAAAACATGCACTGTGGGATTAATGCCTGACAGCCAATGGCAAGACACTTGCAGTGTGCAGCATACTGTGCCTGCAATGATATGGCAGTAGCTATTGAACTTATTGCATTTATTGACAATTCCTTTTCAGCCTATTGAACATGTAAGTTAAGTTGGTAAGTTGCTTTCTAGTTTCCTTCTTTGGTTGTACACTGAAGCCATGAGGCTAATGATGCTATTAGCAAATTAGCGCACACTTTCCTCAAACCATGTGGAGTAATCCTACAATAAACTCAGGAATGTGTTTTATGTTGAAATTGCTAAAACCGAGAATGTTATATATGTAACGTTATGCTAAATACTAGGTGCAGTTAAATTGTTTTTACTTGAATTGTCTGGAAAGAGACAGCAACAAGATGCAGCTGCACACAGATCACTAACAAACCAACCACAGCTGATGCTCATCCTGTTGTCTGTGCTCACTTTTACCGGACCAACTTTTATGCAAATCAGGTGATCAAATGTTCAAATAAATATCTTTATGTTTTCCTAAAATATAAATGTACAATTTAAAAATACATAGGAGCAAATTTACATTACATCACAACAGCAACCAACTATGTGGATAATGCAGACAGCGCTGCACTGACAGGATTTTGTATTTCTCCATATGTGTTTGCATATATGATAATATATATAGTTTTATATATGTGAGAATATTTTCATACATACATGTGGCAATATACAGTATGTATATATTCTCACATATATAAAACTATATATATTATCATATATGCAAACACATATGGAGAAATACATATGTCTATTACATATAAAATGAAATATATTACAATATATAAGGAAATATATATTATATCATACATACATCATACATACAATATATGAAAAGCGGCAATTCCTTATGTATTATACAATATATTGTAATATATTTATCACTATATAAATATATGCAAAATATATGCACTTGTTTCCCATATATGACATTATATTATTTAATATATTGCACTATATTTTCCAATACATTGCCATATATTATAGTTTCATTAGGGCAACTAAACTTATGTTTCTGACATTAGTACATTCTCCACCTGCTGGAGAGACAGAACCATTATAACCATGTGATATACAGCTTTCTAGAGATTTTTTCTAGTGCACTAGATAGTTAGTTTTGCCGTTTAGCTTATTGGGTACCTGTACCTGTCTACATGTACACAGAACCGTGTGCAGAACCAAACCCAGCTTTTATTTTTCGCTGTTGAGTGTTCATACAAGCAGAAACACTCGTACTGTGGTCGCTAGCATAAGCGCTAACAGCGTTAGCTTCTCCTAGCTGGTCTCCTGAGGTAGTAATGCTCTCTACAGAGTAATAACTCTACACATATGGATCAGAACATCATCATCCCGTCCTAGTTTACACTCTGGAGCTCTTACTGGAGTATCATAGTGCTGGTGGAGCTTCATCTCCATCTGGAGAGTAAAGGATTCACTAAACTGGGATTAGCTTCAGCTGCTAACGCTAGCTAAACACAGAAGCCTCAGTGAGGCTAATACAGCAGCTCTACCTGCTTTAGGAAGCTAAACTTATTAGGTACACCGGTATATTTGACACTACAGCCTCAAATACAACGGTATTGGGACTGTTATTGACAGTGTTTTATCTGTTATCATTGAATTTATTGTAAATTGTCACATAAATTCATTTATTTTAATTCATATGCGATGGGAAACCGCTAGTATTATACCTGTATTTAAGCTACATGCGCCTAGTGAGAGGTCAGTATAGTGGTTGAAAAAAATAGATGGAAGTGGAAGATGATTATGATGGTTAACAACGTTTTTTAGTGCGTTTGAGTGACATGCCCAAAATGACATGCCCATTGCCCAAGGGTTGGTGAGCGATTCCCATTACTTATTATGCTGGGTTAACTTTGACAGTGATCTTTGCAATGATCAAAATATTGTAAATATTGTAAATATAGCTCTTTTGTTTTTCTGGTGTGCGTAGTAATTCTGACTACTTTAATATACAGTATAAACATGGACAAAAGTCAACGCTGTAGTGGCTAATTGGGGTAGTCGGGAGAATTCTGACCAGCGAGAATTAACCCAGTCTCGCATAGATGATAGATGATAGAGACAAAGTCCTAACCTCTACGGCACTGACTGAGCTTCTCATTGTTTCAAATCGATCCAAAAAGTTTTTGGTTATCGTCCTAGCTCTTCCCTTGGATGAGAAAGAGAAACCACTGGTAAAAGTCAGACACGCTATTTGCAGATGTCTTGATACAGTCTACGGTTTCTATAGGTTAAATCTTCCTATAATCTTTGTGTTTTGTTGTCAAGCTTGTCAGTCAGATGAGCCACCAAAGATAGCTAGCTCAGGCAGCATAAAACCCTGTTTGGACTTTACCAGTGGATGTAACATTAGCTAGCTTTGCTAGCTAGCTAACATTAGAGTGCAGGAGCAGTGTACTTTGTGATTGTCTGTCTGTCTGTCTCTCTCTCTCTCTCCCTCTATCTATCTCTCTCTCTCTCTCTCTCTCTCTCTCTCTCCCTCTCTCTCTCTCTCTGTCTCTCTCTGTCTCTCTCCCTCTATCTCTCTCTCTGTCTGTCTCTCTCTCTCTCTCTCTCTCTGTCTCTCTCTCTCTATATAGACTCTCTATATAGACGCCATGTTGAGTGTTACAAACTTCCAATTCATATTTCAAGATAGAGATTAGCTGAAGCAGAAGTTCTTCTTACTCACATTACTTCCTGTTCCACCTTAATAGATGGAGCTGTGACATTTACATGACTAGGAACTGCAAAGAACAAGGTCTAGACTAGAATGAGAAAGCTTCTTACAAGGACACATCCGAGCAGGTGGGCAGTAAGAAACGCTGACCGTATGCGCGTGTGCGTTAGGAGTTTGGAGTGGGCTGGTCGTTTGGCTGGCCTGTAAACAAGTCCCTCCCCGGCTCTGAGGTACTTTCGTCCCCCAGGCATCGAGTACGTTTGGGGTTTGGTAAAATAGTGATTTCTGTGACTTCTGTGGTTTGGTAGTGGCAGAGTTTCCGTCACATCGGTGGAGTAATCTGGGTGACTGCGGAGCGTGTTCCAGGCTGGGTGGTGGAGTTCTGTGCCGGTTATGTTATGAATGAACTGCTGCTTATTGTGCACTGAGACTGTTTGATGAGAGATGATGCTGCCACTGTAACCTTTCTGTGTTCTCTCTCTGTCTCTCTCTCTCTTGCTCGCTCTCTCGCTCACTCTCTCTCTCTCCTGTGGTTGTGATTAAGCCTTGCAGATTAGGGCCAAGTAAGTAAACACCATTAGCAGAGTGTGCGAGCCAATCAGAGCGAGGCGTAGCACATCCCCTGTGACACTCTGACCTGCTGCAGGAGTCTACGTGTTTCCACAGCAACTTACTGTAACCACACGCACTCAGAGAGAGAGAGAGAGAGAGAGAGAGAGAGAGAGAGAGAGAGAGAGAGAGAGAGAGAGAGAGAGAGAGAGAGAGAGAGGCCTTTGTTGTTTGCTTTGCTGTTGCTAAGTGCAGGTATAGCTTTATGCAACTTATTCTCTGCTGAATTAATATCTGTATTCATAATAACCAAACAAATACACAAATAGACGGTTTACACAGATCACCTGTCTCACATCTACACTCACTGATCACTCTATCAGCTTCACTGACCGTACAGGACACTCTGTAGGTGTACAGGTCCAGACTGTAGTCCATCTGTTTCTCTGTGTACTGTATTACCCTGTTCTTCAATGGTCAGGACCCCCACAGGACCACCACAGAGCAGGTATGATGTGGGTGGTGGATCATTCTCAGCACTGCAGTGACACTGTGCTGGTGTGAGTGGATCAGACACAACAGTGCTGCTGGACACCTCAGTGCCACAATGTCACATTGTCCACCAACCAAAACTGTGGGGCAGCGTCCTGATGACCAACACTGCACTGTGCAGCAGCAGATTAGCTATCATCTCTGACTGTCCATCTACAAGGTGGACCAGCAAGGTAGGAGTGTCTAATAGAGTGGACAGTGAGTGGACACAGTGTCTAAACAGTCCAGCAGCACTGTTGTGTCTGATCCACTCACACCAGCACCACCCACACTAACACACCACCACCACCACGTCAGTGTCACTGCAGTACTGAGAATGATCCACCACCCACATAATACCTGCTCTGTGGTGGTCCTGTGGGGGTCCTGACCATTGAAGAACAGGGTAATACAGTATACAGAGAAACAGATGGACTACAGTCTGGACCTGTACACCTACAGAGTGTCCTGTATGGACAGTGGAGCTGTATAATCAGCATTACATGTAAATACAAAATGATGTATGTAACTAAGTGCTCAGCTGCTTGAATCACAACAGACAAAAGCCAATCAGAACAGACCTCATTTACATATATCAGTTACAGAAACAGCCAGTTTGTTAATGTACAGTATATTCTGCATCAGTGAGTCCATCTGATTGGAGATCAGCTGTGCTTTGTGAATGAGCCCTGCCCGAAGTGGAATGGGTCTCAGCGTTACGGGCGGCGGTGTGCGTGTCCAGCGTTTGGCTGCAGGCATTGTGTAAGGCCCTGCTGCTTGTGTTACGTAAACTTAGGCCTGTGGTAGATTTGCTTGTTACAACTAAATGGGCCTCTAATCCTGACACAGCTCTCACGCTCATCCATCCCTGTCACTTTATCCTCACCTCGCTGCTCTGGGGTCAGCGCTGCCACCCGGCCGCGTCTGATACTGCTTTGAAACCTGTGGGTTCCGACTGACCTCAGTACAGTGGCCGACTGATCAGATGGAAACGTTTGTGTTTATCAAAAGCTTTGGATGACCTGAAATGAATCTCTCTCTCTCTCTCTCTCTCTCTCTCTCTCTCTCTCTCTCTCTCTCTCTCTCTGGCTAGCTTGCAGCCCGGACCGGATGGCCT
>JAMWET010006650.1:115000-200000 GCA_024036415.1 Prochilodus magdalenae | reverse complement strand
GCAATGTTCCAACATCATTACCTGACCTTACTAATGCTCAATCAAATCCTCACAGCAATGTTCCTGCATCAGTACCTTCCAAGTACTCAATCAAATCCTCACAATATTCCAACATCATTACCTGACCTTTCTAATGCTCAATCAAATCCTTACAGCAATGTTCCTACATCAGTACCTGACCAAGCTAATATTCAAACAAATCCTCACAGCTATGATCAGTATCTCATGTAATGTATGCCTAGATGAGTAGACCAGAAGAAACGTTGGTGTCTTCAAACTTTTGGACACATACGATGCCGGACCCCATCATGGTCTTCTATGTCGTTGTACTGAAAGTGTCTGTGTGGGAATACCATGATATAAATGAGTCGGTATCGGACCCCCAACCACTCTCCGCCCACTCTCCCCGTCCCCCTCCCCCCCACCTCTGAGGTGAGGTGTACAGTGTCAAATGGAAGGTTGTGTTTGTACGCGTTTCCTGTCAATTACAGCAGATCAGCTCAGACCGTGTGAGGTAAAAATACACTAAGACCTAAAGCTCCCCTGAACAGACATACAGCCCAGACAGGCCAGCTCAGACTGAACCACTGACCCAGGATCAGCACGTTCCGATAATGCAGTTAGAAACGCGGCTGACCGCTCCAAGCTCCGCCCACAACCGTCTTCTGCTGTACCTACGCCTGCAAGGGTGGACAGTATTCCCAGAGTCCCTTCCTAACCTAATGTGTTCCGTTTGTGTGGACGCCCATTCCTGCCTAGTAAAGGAGGAAAGCATCACCTAGACAACCTTCTCCTTCTCGACTTCTGGCAGCAGTAAATCAACTTTGGAGCTGGTTACACCCATCAGCAGAACAGCTGCTCCCAGAAAGAGGTGTGGGAGTGCAGGTGTGTTGGGAAGGAAGATAAAGGTGACCAGGATCAATAACTGATGATGAATTTAGACTGATATGATCAATATTTATTGAGCTACACATACAGAAGTCTGTCTCTCAGTATGGCGTCGGGCCGCCGTGTTTGCTAACCCAACACGCCAGGCGTCTCGGTATGGAGCTGTAGAGGTTCCTGATGGAGTCCTGTGATAATCCATCCCATGCAGCTTGAACATCCTCACACAGTTCCTGCAGATGGTGCGGTAGGGGTGGAGGTGGAGGGACACCAGGCCTTCTGGACGTGTGACGACAAACCGTTCATCTCGGTGCTGACCACGGTGCCTCCACACACGGATTCGTTGGGCGTCTCCACCAAGACTAAAGCGGGACTCGTCACTGAGTCCCTCCATGACAGTCTGGTACGACACCACTGCAGTCTTTGGTGACGGTGACGTGGTGTTAAGGACAGTCGTGGTAACGGTCTGTGTGCATGTAGTCCTGCGTGGTGCAGCCGTCTGCCAATGGTGCTGCACTAACAGGATGCTCATGGAGGACACCGCTGCTCGCTGGAGGTCTGTAATGGTGGCTGCTGGGTCAGTCAGGTACAGAGATAAGACCCGTCCCTGCCTACATCACGTGCAGCCGAGCGTAAAACTTTAATCATTGTCGCGTCTCACGATGTCACACCTACCCACCGAGTTTCATTCCTGTCGGCTGATTCCTTCTGGGTGCAGCTGTCCTTTGATGATGAGTGTATATGATCCGTTATCAGTACACACTACATGTATATAGTTGATCAGAAGCTGAGCTGTGAGCTACAGTTTCTCATTCAGGTGAATGGGATGTCTTTACCAGCGTTCTGTCGTACGACTGTAGCTACAAAAGAACACGTTTGTGGGCGGAGAGCAGATCAATCGATCCCATCTCAGCACACATCACACGCACAGGCCTCATTCACGCTGGCAAACGAATCTGCGTGCAGGTTTGAAGCGAGCTGTGCGAACTCCACTTTGGCTAGCAGAGCCGCTTGAGCTGAATCTCGCCACTTCAGCTCCAGCCTGCTGTTCACTTGATTAGCATTAGTGCAGGACGGGGGAGTTTATGAGCACGGCTGGGCATGCAGAGCGTGGGAGTGAGAGAAAGAGGGAGAGAGAGAGAGATAGAGGGAGAGAAAATGCAGAGGAGGTTGTGAAGCACGACAGGTGTCTCCTTAGGAAGCGAGCGTTTTTGTTAAGCGCTCTTGTATATGAGCACAGGAAATGAGGCTGTTTGACTATGAATGTCCAAACTAAGCTAAACGAAGGGGGCTAAGTGTGCGTGTGGGGGTGGGGGGGTTGGGGTGGTATGTGTTAGGGCTAAACATAAAACACCTGAACTAAAGATTGAGATATCTGGCAATATGCGGTTCATAATAGAAATCTTCAATAGTACTCTAGAAGCCAGGCCGGTGCTTCTCATTCTATTGGTCAGCACAATAGAACCGTACCTGATGACAGGTAACACCTCCACCAGCACCAGTAACAGCCGTGACTGGATCGGGCATGTCGTGGACGAGTTTCTGGATGTAGCCACAACAATGTTCAGACACTCTTACATCAAAGACTCGGTCAGGTGGTCCAGATTTGGTGGAAGCATTCCCTGGCCCAATTCCAAGGAGAATTCCCTGTAGGCTGGGATTGTATCCACTGCTGGTAGACCTGTATGACCGTACGCTTCCATACACCTGCAGATTCAGCTACTGCCTTCACACTATGGTCTTTGGCCACGCCCACATGCAGTCCCTCCTTTTAGCCAATCATTAACATCTGCTCTGGAGCCATTTTCCACAGATGGAACGAGACATTCCCTGCACTGTAGCACCTCTTTCCAATCTATGGATCCCGTCACTCACACCCATATGTATTTATAGCCCCAGCATTCTCGTGCAGTGCCACCTGCAGAAGCCTGAAGTTACTACCACCTTAAAGACGCAAGGTGACCCGTTTCTTGAGCTGAGCTGTCAGTTGGTTTTTTTTGTGCTCAGGGTGTTTTTTGGGTGTTCCTGAAATCATGGCTCGGTGTATCAGATCAGCACTACGTTATTCAGAGGCTCTAGTCATTCCTTTTTGGGGGACAATATCTTGAGTCATGTGTAGACATAGGGAACGTTATCATGTTTCTGAATGTGAACTTTGAATGGTTTGAATTTGTAAAGCTGACCTGTAGAGTAAATTGAAGATTAGCAAATTAAGATGGGCTTCCTTGGCACGTTCTGGTTGGGGTTCAAGATCCTATCCTCCAGCTTGATTTGGGAATTTTCTGTTCTACCTTAAATACATTTAACCATGTACCGCTGACAGCTGGGTTTGTTGTGAAGGGATTGGAAAGTGCTGACTTCCCAAGCCCCTTCCCAGCCTGGATTATATCTCCGACAGCATAAATACAGTTCTACATTCTACAGCACCTTTAAGGCCTGCGGTCAGGACTGTGGTCAGCGTTTCCGGGGTCTGGGGTTCATCAAAAACCCCCTGCTTTGTACCCAAAGTTGGCAGTTCAGGCTCTTTGAGAACACAGACCACGCTGACTCATGTGGCCCGATGGCACAAAGCAGAGGCTGTCACTGAAAATCTGCACTTATTTAATTAGTGGCCTGTCGGTGTGCTTTTAAGTGGCCTGATTTAGAAACGCAGGAGGGACAAGGCAGACTTCACAGCCTGGCTAGCTCCTTCTGATGAACCCAGGGCCTGGAACCCAAGATCACCTAGCAATTATATAAGAACGCACTGTAAAGCCAAAGATTTGGCTCACTAACAAAGCAAATGGGAATGTACATGCAAAATACAGCCCCAGCCCAGGACCCCAACACCACAGTCACACTTCCAACCTTCAGAAAGCTTCATCAAAGACAGGACCGGTAGGCTATCTCAATATATTACAAGCCAATAAACTTCAGAAAGACAAAACTGCCCCTCTAGTCATTTAGCACGGTGTGGGGGTAAAGAGAGAGTTAACATCCCCCTCTAGTGGCCATATAAGAGAAGTGCAGTGTGTCATCACACTCTGAATGACTACTGTGTGTTACCCTTACTGTCGTTCGAGCTGTTTTGACCTGATATCCTGTGTTTAAGTGAGAGTTTGTGGAATGCCAGGCCTAGCAGTGATCATTCATACCGATTTTGGAACCTGTGCTCTCTTTAAGCTGTGCAGAGAACCAGGGAACCTACAGGGGTTGGACAATGAAACTGAAACACCTGGTTTTAGACCACAATCATTTATTAGTATGGTGTAGGGCCTCCTTTTGCGGCCAATACAGCGTCAGTTCGTCTTGGGAACGACATATACTGCGTCCTGCACAGTGGTCAGAGGGAGTTTAAGCCATTCCTCTTGCAGGATAGTGGCCAGGTCACTACGTGATGCTGGTGGAGGTTCGTCCTTCTTGGTGGTATGCTGACATTACCCTGGATACTGTGGCTCTTGATACATCACAAAGACTTGCTGTCTTGGTCACAGATGCGCCAGCAAGACGTGCACCAACGGTTTGTCCTCTTTTGAACTCTGGTATGTCCCATAATGTTGTGTGCATTGCAGTATTTTGAGCAGAACTGTGCTCTTACCTGCTAACTGAACCTTCACACTCTGCTCTTACTGGTGCAATGTGCAATTAATGAAGATTGGCCACCAGGCTGGTCCAATGTAGCCATGAGACCTCCCACACTAAAACGACAGGTGTTTCAGTTTCATTGTCCAACCCCTGTATGTTCTGTTTACAGTTTTTCGATTTGGTACATTTCTTACATCACGATTTACATTGGCATCACAACAAGTGCATTTCTCAAAACAGCTAGTGCAAACAGCACATACCTCGCTCAGGATGCCTTGTTTTTGCCTCAAACGCAAATATTTATTCCAATCAACTTGTCAGTGCATTCAGAATGTCCAGTCTGTGTGCCATTGCCAATGAACAAGGCAGTCAAAAGACTTAGCCATGTTGTCAGTGCGACAGTGTACACTGTCAGTATATGCTTATTGAGACTAGCAAAATACAAACTTACACAGAGCACAAAGTTACACATGACTGTATGTGGGAGACTGACAGCAAGAAATTGAACTGGAATTAAATTTATACAGTAAAATTCTTTTGCTGTAATTTGCTGTAAAGAGGTGTAAATTGTGTGTATTGTGTGGCACTTTAATAACCTTTGTATTGCACTTTTAATGACCTTTTCTCCTCTATAGGTATGAGCACTGGGCTGGGGTTGCCAGGTAATGCTTTACTTGTTCTATGTCTGTGTATTAATCTCTAGGTACCAGCACTGGCCCCCTGTTCGGGCAGTGTCTGAGCTCGTGGTGAGTTTTAGACTCTAAACTTCCTACTAGCTGGAATATTATCCAACGGAACACTGAGCACGGTTGTAAGTCGCTCTGGATAAGAGCGTCGGCTAAATGCCTTAAATGTAAAGGTTGACAAAAAATCAGATAGAAATACAGGAAAGACAGACAGCTGCTTGGCGGCACTCTATAACACAAAGGAAAAACTAGAATTAGAAATTAGAAACTTACTCTAAACATTCAAAAAGCCTGAGACGACAACTTAAAAAATGATGGACTTCTCTTTTCTGTACATCCTGATGCCCCTCTTTGTTGGGCCACATGAGGATCTTCCTCAGTCTTATGGCATTATTTTCTATGACCATAGCACATATAGCCTCCTCTTGTTGAGGTGTGACAATGGGACCTCTGTCTCCCCTGTGAGCCAGTCCTGCAGTCCTATATGGTATAAGAATGCAAAAATGTAAAACATAAGAATAACATTTCAAAATTGATGTCAGTGTCCTCTCAGCCTTCCGCCATGCAGCCTTGCCTTAACCTTCCTGGCTGTTCACCCTGTACACAGCCTTGTCTTTGAGACACTACAGTGTTTTGTGTCTATGTATGTTTGTCAATTGAAGGTTCATGTGATGCACCTCTGACCTGTGGTTGAAAGCTGTTTGACCATTGGGTGATCCAAACCTTCACAAACTCCCCTTCTAAAATGAAAGGATTCACTGAAGAACATTTAAGGATAATCAGTTAAGGATAAATTACCAAAAATGTTTCACAGAAATGTGAAAAGTATGTCTGGGAGATTATGCCAACATGTTCAGCACTTTTGCATGTACTGACCCAGGCAATGACCTGAAGCCTAAATGTTTTGGAGGGTAAGACAGTTCAGCAGACACTCAGTAGAAGACATTTTGATAAACATGACATGAGCAATTGATAATGCAAAAAACAGACTGTTTTACGTGACCATTTGCATGAATGTACAAAAACGTTTGCTAAATGTGAAACGCGATGAGAAATGCTAGTACGATGTGCACAAGTGACAAGAAGATGTCAGAAATAAACAGTTTTGAGAATTTCAATTCTGATCTGAGAAATGAACCAAATGGGCTGAGAAAAGCTGTAATCCAGCAGGATGGTGCTGTAGCGTAGGTACAGGACGGACGCTCAGGCATCACTGTCAATGGCGGAGCGTCTGGGTTTTCATTGGTCACGTTGCCAAGTTAAAATTGCAGACTGCTGTTCTCAAGTAGACTTTAAAGGAAAGGGAGTAAAGCTGGCCAAGTATGGAGAACTGGAGCGCACCACAACAAACCACAGTCCAACATTAAGGACCGTCAGAACAGCAGTTTCACATAACAGCACTGCGAAGTCTTACTGAGCTCTTACTGAGCTATTAATGCAGTGGTTCCTAGTCAGGCTCCTGCAGTCTGCCTGCGTGCAGAGTAGTGTTCTCATACTCTCTAAACCTCAACTCATCAGACAGACACACAGACAGACAGGCAGATAGAGAGAAAGACAGACAGAGAGGCAGACGTACAGATAGATAGACATGCAGACAGACAGGCAGATAGAGAGAAAGACAGACAGAGAGGCAGACGTACAGATAGATAGACATGCAGACAGACAGGCAGATAGAGAGAAAGACAGACAGAGAGGCAGACAAACAGATAGATAGACATGCAGACAGGCAGACAGGTAGTTTGATCGTCAGACAGTCAGACAGTCAGACAGACAGACAGATAGATAGATAGATAGATAGATAGATAGATAGATAGATAGATAGATAGACAGACAGACGATCAGACAGACCATCAGATAGATAGACAAAAAACAGGCAGGCAGACAGAAGCACAGTCAGACAGATAGTCAGTGAGACAACTAGGCAGACAGATAGACAGACAGACAGACAGACAAATAAACAGACAGAACGCAGCGCCACTGTTTCACAAAACAATGATAGGCCGGGCTGACAGACAGACAGACAGACAGACAGACAGACAGACAGACAGATAGATAGATAGATAGATAGATAGATAGATAGATAGATAGATAGATAGATAGATAGATAGATAGATAGATAGATAGATAGATAGATAGATAGACAGGCAGACACAATCAATCAGGCAGACAGACAGACAGACAGACAGACAGACAGAAAAGCAGGCAGGCAGACAGAGGGACAGTCAGACAGATAGTCAGTGAGACAGCTAGATAGACAGATAGACAGAACGCAGCGCCACTGTTTCACGACCCGTTGATGAGGCGGGCGGACGGACACATAGACAGACAGACAGATAAGAAGATAGATAGGTAGACAGACAGACAAGCAGACAGACAGAGAGACAGACAGACAGATAGGCAGGTCTGGACATCATGCCTTAAAGCAAAAGGATCACACTGCAGGCCAGCAGGTGGAAACTCTCACTCTGGCGCCACCAGCGGGAGGCCTGATGTAATGAAATGGCAATTCCAGAAGTTCATACAAGCATAGAGCCAAAGGAAACTTCAGTCCTTTGACGGAACTGTGTTCCCTTCCCCGTGATCATCACCGACCACTTTTAGGCTTAAACAAATCACAGTGAGAATAGTAGCAACTAGTAACAATGTGACTGAAAGAGGCGTTAAAACACCTTTTATTATTATTGAGTGTGAATGATTCCCAGTAGCTTTAGGAGGATCTTGTTTTGTACTAAATGTTTTTATTCCCAGCTTTGATGTGTAAATTTACCCCCACATATACGGAGGTAATCCTAAACGCATGTGACAGAGGGAGATGTGCAGAAACCTATGGGTAGAGTATACGACCAATCAGAGCGCGCTACTGCGATAATGACAAACCGCACGGCCAATAGGAACGCGGCGTGGGCGGGTTTAGAATTTTGTGGGCGGGGTGGGGATGAAATAACATTGCTGCTGCTGCTGCTTTTACTCGACTTCGCGACGGGGGCGTTAAATTAGGCAGGAGTGACAGAATATGCCGCTACCCCTCCCGTTTGATTCATTTCGGAGTATCATTTGTGGATGATAAGTGTACATCCTGGACCCACAGCTTCATTCTCCGCGGATTACGAGCCGAAATCCTTCGCTTTTTCCCTCATCTCTCCTCAGCGGTCCAGCTGTAGCTAACCGGGCTGTAACTGTTACCGAGCTCGGAACGCGCGTGAGCGGGTCTGTTTAGCGGACTCTGAGGCGAAAGGAAGCCTAGAAAGTTGTTTTTCTGGAGCCAGATGGAAGACGAAACGGTGTCCGCCGTGGTGGGCTGAGCGGGAGGAGGGGCGGCGGCGTACAGGGCTGTTCCCTGACCGACTGAAGTTGGGGATGTGGGCCGGGCTGGACGAGCAGCGAGAGACGGCGAGAGCTCGGTTAGCGTTAGCTTTAGCCTGAGGGCGCGCTGGTGGGTATTCGCTAGCTGGCTAACGTTCCACGCGCCGCACGCGCTGTAGTTTTTTATAATTTCTTTAAATATAATGTGACAGTTGGTGGAACAACTGAGGAGAAAAGTGTTGTGTGAAGTGAGGGGAAACGGTTTTAATAATGTTGTTTTTAAGTGAAGAGAAAACGAGCACTTAACCGTAGTTGTAATCGCTTTACAATAATGTGAACCGTTGGCGTATAAACAGAGCAGAACTGGCACGCGCTGTAGTTTTCTGTTGGTGTTTGAATAATGCGACCGTTGGTCCATACTCTGAACGAGGAGAGCGCCGTTATTCAGCTATCGGTTCCGTTCAGTGGCGCTGAGGCGGCCGTGATTGTGAGACTCCGTGAATGTGTTTATGGGAGTTGGTGAAGTTGAGTGTGCTAGCTAGCTAGAGAACTCTTGTTTTTTTGCCTAAACGCTGGTGAAAAAATGGTGGAGGGTCGGTGCTGCCTGCAGAGGGAGGGGGTTTACCGCTGGTTCTCCGGGCTCAGCTCGGCGCAGCGGGCCGAGTTCCTGTGCGGCCTTCTGGACCTCTGTGTACCGGTCGAGCTGCGCTTCCTCGGCTCCTGTCTGGAGGATTTGGCCCGCAAGGACTACCACTCGCTCCGGGATGCGGAGATCAAGGCGAACAACCCGGCCGACCTGGGCCACCTGGCCAACATCACGGACGAGGTGGTGCGGAGCAAGCTTCTCGTCTCCCTGGCGCTTCTGAGCTCGGATAACCGGGCGGCAGCGGGGGTGCTGTTCCGCACCCTCACGCACATTGACGCCGTCATCCACAACTACGGGCTCCAGCTGAATGACGGCCGCACTGGCGAACAGTTTCTGCTGCTCTTTACCATGGCCTCCAACCACCCGGCCTTCAGCTTCCACCAGAAGCAGGTGCTCCGGCAGCAGCTCGCACAGATCCAGGAGATCCTGCAGGTCACCGGGGTCGAACCAGCGCACGGCGGCACAGGGTCACCGGTTCCAGCAGCGACCGTCCCTGCCTTCCTGAGCTCGCCAGGGCATCTCTCCTACAGGGGAGGGCCGTGTCTCTGCTGCACAAAGGTAGGACAGCACCGTGTGGACAACTAATAGCAGACCACGAATGTGGCCTCACATCAAAGGGTTGATCTTACGTGCACAAAGTATTTAGACACGTTCTGTCTTAACGTACAGTTTATAAGGCTACACGACATCTACATAATCTTGTCATGACAACTGACATTCCCCTACATCAGGGTTAATAAAGGCTTATTCCAATAGGTGTAACTTGGTAACCTTTTCTAAACATTTATGTAGGATTATGTCAGTTGTCATGACAAGCTTATTCAGGTGTCATGAAGCTTCATAAACAGAGCCCTACAGCAAAGTGTTCCTGGGAATTCTGCTTTTCTCAGGTGCATCTTTCTCCATAGAAAAGCATGACCATAAGGTCACGTAAAGGGGCATATGATGCATAAAGGTGTCTGCAAACATTATGTCATTCATATAGTGTATTTATAGATCATTGGTTAGCTCTGATCATTGACACTTAGTGAGGCTCTCTTGGTTCATCAAAAGAAGATAACCTTTCTTAGAAGGCCTTAGGTTGGCCACATAATTAATACATGCATATATAGGCTCAATATCTTACTACTGAAGACACTTTTCCAAAACATCCAAGTTAGAAGTTGAACCATAGTAGTTGCGTCAACCTAACTGGGGTGATGCCACTGCTACTGAATAACAGACTTAATATTGTGTGTTTTATCTAATAAATACGTTTTTGAGGTGTGTATGTTTTTGGTTCATCTAGTGAGAGAAGAATGGTGCACACCGTTCTATCTATATCTAGCGGTAAATGTCTAGATATCCATCAGTGTCTCACTACAACAATGAAAGTGTAGAATTTCTGCGCTCTTTGGATTCTTGATGGGCAGGTTCTAAGAACAGAATGAAATGCCTAAATTGTCACATAAATGTCATAAAAGGTATTTACCAAACTGCTGCAACCTGAGAAGTGTTGTAAATATGGACAATATCTCCCAGAACTGGAATTTGAGAGGCAAAGAAGTTGCTTCAAAGCTAAATGGCTGTTATCTTCATGTTGGATTTATGCCACATCGTCTCTGAGGGGTCCCAAGTTCAAGAAGGGATTTAAAAGATCCGGGTTTTATATCTACTCCTGGTTCATACCTAACTCATTCTTAAAAGTCAATTAATGATGAAGCCATAACTAATTTATAACTAGTTTATTATTACATTTGATTGTTGTTTAACTCTGGCTGTGATGAAGAAAAAGTGATAGGCTACAGCTAATGATTATTTGCAGTCATCCACCAGTCTGCACAATCGGTGGGCAGTATGATGACATTTTATTGCAATCTAGACAAATCATAATACACTTTTCTGTGCATATTGTTGGTGCGTAAAGGTGCCATAGAATGGAAAACTGTATTTACATTGTTGAATATGGAGAGTTCAGTACATATAACTAAGATACCATGACCCTTAAACACTGTTGTTCCTGTCTTAAATACAAATGATGCATTTCCAAAAGAGCACATTGAAATAAGCCGATTCCAAAATCTGTTACGGAACAGACTCATTAATATTTACACCCCCAACATTTACATACATCCGCAAGGGAGCTACAGCAACCAGAATGGTGGACTATGTGGAGAAATGCAGCGTTCCAGGCTGGGAAAGGAATGTCAGCACTTTACATTGCCTTCCCCAGGAACCCAACTGTCAGTGGTTGATGCTCATCTGTAAACCAGGCTGAAGTTGCTTTTTATTCACCAACTCCTTAATCCAATGTTCCGTTCCACCTTAAATATTGCAACTTGGATATGTGCCAGAATGCAACTGTCTCCATTGAAAGTTCGCCAAACAATCTGAAGTATAGGAATTTCAGCTCCCGCATCTTGAACAGGATCCCGGACAACTTTAATCCTAGAGTCTGCACATTTAACTCCGTATAGTTTTTCAAACTATTGGAAAATATGGAGCAGCTCTGAGCAGGGCTTGACCCTGAAGAGACTGAAGAGAGGAGCAGCTCCACTTACTTTGTCTTGATGTCCAGAGGGAAAGCCAGTAGCTAGTATAGCTGATGTTAGCCCCTAGCAAGCTAACTAGCTCAGCTAACTACACTGTAATAGGGCGGAGCTTATTTACACACACAGGCTCATTTAATTTAGTCTGTTTCCACATTTTTTCTTCTGTGTGATCATCGTGCCGTCTAGCTGTAAGCCAGCCAGTCAGAGCAGAACTAATCTTATTATTCATGAGTTCAATAGAAAATGGAAAAGAGCTTGTTTCATTGTAGAGCTAAATCATAGTGGGCCTGTAAAACCACATTAGAGTTTAGAAAGGGTTTAATAAATGCTTTCTATGGCACCTTTAAATCTCAGAAAAACTGAATATTGTGATGCGATATTTTTGGAATTGACCTGGAGTTTTTTGCCAGACCTAAATGTGTACAGTGTTTTATTTTACGCTGTGTTGGTTAAAATTATTCTTTAAACTCTTAACTTTACCCTGGGTATCCACAATCAACAGCAAACATACTTGTATGTAATGGTAAACAAGCCTTTGCATCTGCATAAGACACTTGCCTCATTTGACCTTAGCTGCGTGTCCCAATGTAACTGCACACTGTTTGGGTTTTAGTTATGGAGTATAATTCAGCTCAGCTGTTGGGCAGGATCCAGAGTCATTCTGCTCCCAACTCGCTCACATTTGCGGGAGAAATGTAGGTATAGAGTCTTGTGGCAGGAATGTCTGTATGTTTTATCTGCCAGGTTCATAGTGACTTTTGTTTTGCAGAGTGAGAGCTAATGATCACAGCTTCCAGAGGTAGAGCGGTTTACTCAGTGTTTTCAGTGAATGGAAAGTGGTGCAGATTAGTTAGCATCATAATCTGTCCTGCACTGCCAACGATGTTAGCTTTTTGCAGTTCAGTGTTTCTTTAAAGGGGGCCTACAATGGTCATTTTCAGTGTTCCTAAATTTGCTTTCGGGGTCAACTAGAATAGTTTTACTTAAAGTTTCCCAAAGCACAGTATTTTTTTTTATACTGTATGTCTGTCTTTTCCAATGAGTCCAATGTTCTCTGACTGGTCAGCTTGCCCACTCTGTTCTGATTGGTCAACTGCCAGAGCAGCATCCTGCTACAAGTCAAGGACCCACACCACTGCGTTTATTCTTGCATTGTTGTCAGGTTTGCCTTGTCAGTTCGATCAAAGTCGGATCCTGAATGTTCAGAAGAACAAGCTGGTTGAGCCACCATTGCTAGTTAGACTGGAGAGGAAGTGGTCAGTATTAACTGGTTTTGCTCACTGGGTGTGGGGTGGGGGTGCCAAGCTTGGCGGTAGATGGGCATTATGGACTGCGTTACCAGATGGCATCACATTGTAACAAAGGGCTAGAATTCCAATGTCATGTCCTTTGGCCTTTAGACCTTGACTTTGTACATGATATTGGTGATATTGTGATAATTAGTGGTTACTGACTTCCATTTATTATCGGGCTCTGATAATGATGATGTTGTTGTTCTGGTAGTTGGTATGTTTTTATTAGGTAAGCTGTTACATAAGGAGTAGAAAATGTTAGTGTTTACATCTGCCTGTAGCAAAGCCCTCGTGTCTCAGCCTGGAATAACCGAGTCAGTTGATCCGAGTCACTTTTGACTGAGGACGCTGTCTGTGAATCAGAGGGAACGGAAGGCTGTGTTACAGCAATCACAGCGGTAACCCAAAACCGAGGTTTTAACAGATCGTCTGTCGGGAGGCGCGCACACACACGCACACGTGCACTCGCTAGTTAAATGTTTGTGTGCGTGAGGGGGGAAAGTACCGGCTGCAGTCAGAAAAAAGGCGGCCGTATTTAGTGTTTTGTTGGTTTTGGCCTGTGTTAAGTTCAGCTCAGCACATTGCTCTCTGCTGAAGTCAACCCCTCTGCATGATACTCTCCACTGATTCACGGGAAAAGTCAGACAGCGCTGTTGTTTAAGAGCTCGTCCTCCTAATCTAAACATCCATGGAAACACACACATGCACAAACACAGCCACACTGTTAAAGGAATTCCCAACATCCTTTGTTTGTATTGCCGCAGATAAGTTAGTTGTTGTGTGTTGGCTTTTTTTCTGTGTCTTCTCAAAGCACATCTTAAAACAGCTGCTTCTTGTTAACTCTTTCTCCAGACTGACAATTCTGAGCGAGTGAATCATTTACAGCACAGCCACCAAACTTTACTTCAAGTTCAAAACATGGTGTAGCAAGATCCTTGAACACACATTCTTGAAGATAAAGGTGCCAAAAATGGTTCTTGGGACACGTATTATAGGGGAAACCATTTTGGTTCTGAGTTAGTTTTATGAAATCATTTATTGATGTTATTGTTATTGTGGTTCTTGTATGCCATTGGTCCAAAGAGTGTAGCTTTACGTGTTTATTCCTCCAGGTTAGTAATAGGGAAACTTAACTGCCACCTATTTCTGTATTGTAGTTTAAAAGTCGATAAAATGGAAAATCAATTTTTCCTCACTTTTATGAGGAGGAGTTTTATGTATTAATGTAAACACTGGTAAAGTTCCAATAAATGTCTATTAATGGAAACTAGGGTGCAAAACCATCCCGTTTTGATTTGACTGGTTTTGTGATGTCATGAAGGCCATTACTACTTTCACATGGTTGATTTATGTTGCTGATTGTGCCATCAGCAGTGGGTAACTAGGGCTGTCAGAAAGTGTCAATGCACTTAAGTATCACAGTATTATACTTTTATAAAATTAGACTGAAATTGATTCCCTTGCTTACAGTATCACAATACATCACAGCATATTGAATCATAATGCATGTGATCACCTGTATCATTAGTATCGTATTGCCAGATTATTGCCAATGCACAGCGGCAACAGTTTCCATGTCCCAGTTTTTGACTTTGGCCACAGCGGTGAAATAAACCAGATCCCAAGTTTTTGGAAGCCACTTATGCCAAATATCTCATTGTTGAATACCAGAACAGCCCAGTATTATATCTCAAAGACTTCTGAAGTTATAAGGAAAACCCAGTGTTATACAGCAAAGACCCCTGAAGTTATAAAAAGAACCCAGTATTATACAGCGAAGACCCCTGAAGTTATAAAAAGAACCCAGTATTATACAGCAAAGACCCCTGAAGTTATAAAAAGAACCCAGTATTATACAGCAAAGACCCCTGAAGTTGAAAGGAGAAAAGGATTTAAACTTAGATCACTAAAATGAATGATGACTATTTCTGGTACATAAACTACTCAGCAGTATCAAAAGTGGACTTCAGATTAAACTTCAACAGTAATAATTGATTTAATCCCTTTAAATGTATGCTGGGTTGCCACTAGCTCGACTTTCCCGGGTGATTTCAGAACAAGTGTTGTTTCGAAGGTGAGTTTACACCGGCCTTTACGGATTTTGTTACTTCTGTTTGGAGTTCTTGGCGGTCGTGGGTGCGGATGTGGCAGCAGTGGGTTATAAGAGCAGTCCTAATTGGTTTCAGTTGAGCTTCAGGAGCTGCTCTGCTTAGCATGTCTGTTCTTCATAGCTCACAGCAATGAGGCCCGGAGCCAAGTGCTGATCTGGGGGCAGTTTTAAACCCTTCATAAGCAGAGAATACCATTTTATGGAGCAGGAAGGGGTGGGTATTACATCAGCCCTTATTTGGAGATGCTAAATTCACATATGGGCAAAAACTTAACAGCGGAAGAAGGAAAAGACCAGTGTTATCTGCCAATCAGAAAGAACAAAGCGTGTTTATTTGAGTTAGTTGATGTACCACGAAGACCAGGTCAAACTTGTATAGTTAATAGTTTTCTCCGAGAAACACAGCACATCTAAAAAACTAGGGGTAGTAGAAATTACATTATGGCAACATCTGGGTAGACTGGCTGTGGCTGACCACTGACAGAAGCGAAGAGGAGGACAACCAGACAGCTTGTGACTCAAACATGTGCCTTATGTAATCACTAAGAAGTGCAGACGGTTCACGATGTGATTTGGTCATGTTTATCACCTTTCACCTTTTATGGAAGATTGCTTTAATCACCAGTTTTAATTGTGTGTAATTTGCTGTGTGTGTAATACAAGTCTCTATAATGTATAGATACAGATTAAAACAGTCCTAACTGAAGCCTTTGAGAGTGCCTGTATTATTTGTTATGACTGGAAAAATCCTGAAAAAATAAAATCTTGATGAGAATCAGGTGTGATTTTCCCTCCGCTTGATCAGACACATGTTGTGTTGCTGGTGCTGGAAGAGTAAAACCGCTTAAGGGGGCATTTAGTCATCTCCTTTTCAGACTAGATTTTTTTTCTTTTTGTGTTGTCGGTGGAGCGACGTGAGTTGTGATGTGCACTGTGACTGAAAAACTCTTCTGCTACTTCTCTGCTTAATGCCAGTTAGAAAGTTCTATGCAACATTACAACTAATCAATCAGTGTTAACCAACTCTTCTATCTATTCCACAAGAATAAAAAGCCTTGGTTGCTTGTGAACACCTAAACCTCAAAGACCTACCAACCCTTTTAATATCAAAGTATGCTGTTATTTTTTGTCACTCTAAACAATGCAAAAAGCTGGTAATGCTTCTGAGTTCAGTTGTGCCCACACAGTACTCAGATCTAACAGCCGAAGGCAGCAACATGTAGACTTCCGAAAAACAAAAGAAAAGTTTGACCAGTTATAGCGGTGAGTTCATTTACCAAGAGAAATTACAAATCTGTAATGTCACTCATTACTCAGAGACTGCAAATCGACAGCAGCACGATCCTCATTCCGTCTGGCTGTTTCCACATGGGAGAACGCAGCTTGTATGTACTATGTTTAAACAGGCTGGGGTGAAGATGGACAGTTGAAATTGTGAAATAAGTTAGCTTGTTGTAGAGCTGCCAAGCTT
This sequence comes from Prochilodus magdalenae, assembly GCA_024036415.1. NCBI lineage: Eukaryota > Metazoa > Chordata > Actinopteri > Characiformes > Prochilodontidae > Prochilodus > Prochilodus magdalenae. Next base: position 183,512 of record JAMWET010006650.1, on the reverse strand, counting down.
GAGAAACTATTTTACGGTTGTAACATTAGCCTAACATTACGTAATTTGCAAGCTAACTTGAAAAGGCTTGTGAACTGAGGCTGCCCTCACATGTTTGTGGCAGAGGGATGTCACCAAAACACTGTTTCAATAGAACTATGATGGAATTTGTCTTGTTGTTTGATTCCAGATGAACCCCAGTATTATACAACAAAAATAAAAGACTTCAGAGCTGCCTTTTTCTCCTCTGATAATCTTCCATTTTTCCCAGTAACGCTGACACCAAACCAACTGTTGCAGTGCTTCATGCTGCCGTCGCCCGCGTACCGTTATGAGGTGTGGCATAACTTTTTTTCAACACCAACATGTGAATGCAGCATGTGCTACACAAAATATTTTTCCAAGGTTGGCAAGTCTGCACTCGACACAAAGGTTAACCCAAACATAACTTGAAACAAGTATATTTTAATAAGCCGCCTAAGTCTTAAGTTGTCTATGTGTTTTCTCAGATTACTTTATTTTAATTCACCCAGAGCCATTGTGCCCTGGACTTTTATCTTGCTGTAATGAACTTCTGTAATTAGTAGGGCCTTTCTGAGCTCTGCTCTGTGGTGTGAATCTCCCATCCTGGTTTTACCTCGTTTACAGGCTTAAAGCTGACCTTTGAGGGAAAGACCTTCACTATCAGAAACAGTATTTTCATTCATAATGATAGTTTAATGTTTAGTAGTAATGAGATCTTTTCACACGGGGTCAGTTTTCACCTGCCTTTTTTAGGGCACTGTGCTTTTTAGTTAAACGCATGTTTGAAGGAGATGAAAAGAAAAGGAACAGTGGATCTAATATCTGTTATCATGGTTTGAAGACACAGGCTCAGAGATACAGATACTGTTTACAGCTGACTTGCAGCTGTAGTTGTGCAGCCGTGCTGTGTGTACAACCAAGATTTGGTGTGCCAGATTCCTTTACTATTTTATAAGTTAGATTTATAAGAGTTGTATAGAAACAGTTTCAAATCATATTGTCATAAAGTCAATAAATGGAAAATAAGCTGCAAAAAGAGACAATTTAGAAGTCATAGTGTTTGTGATGTCCTATAAAAACAAGTAATTTATATATGTATCCACCTATATCGTTTAAACACAGCCTATTAGCGCCAGTGAAGTGTTTTTTAGCCTGGGTTGATTCCTAAATTAAACACACAGCAGTGCGGCCAATCAGAGAGCCAAGCGACTGTAATTAGCTAACGGGTTGAATAAGGTGTCATTTAAATGTAAACTTGTTTAGGTTAAGGAGCTGAGAATGATGAATCCTGTAATTAACACATTCAGCCCTGATGTGTTTTTGACCTTTGATCCCCTTTCTAGCCCCTTCAAAGAGATGTGACAACCGGTCCAGTGGACGAGGGTTTGGGGCCAGATGTCATGTCACCGACCCCTGCCCCTGCTTGCCAAGATCTGCCAGTCAAAGTGCATGCTGGGAAACCTGGAAAAGGTGAGGGTCAAAATGTCACACCAGCTCACCACAGCAGTCCACAAATACTCTCATTTTTGTAATCTGAATTGGAAAGTCGGGGTCCGGAGTTCATCTAAACGGCTTAAAGAGGAGAACCTGACAGAAAGAGGTAGGGCAGCAGGGCTTTTCATTAGAGAGAGGCACACCAGCAGAAGCTGAAACATGAAACCACATGTGAGGGAGCTTTTGGAATGCCTCGACTGATTTTTCTCTCGAACCTGGTTTCTAAGAACAGTGAGAGGAATGTGTGTGTCTTAAGAGCTTAAAAGATCCAAATAGTTCTGATTTTGGCTGTAAGTCATGAGCTTTTCTTTTTCCCAAAAGCTGAATTATTTATAGCTGAATGAGCACGTTATCTAATTATAAAATTTGTCATTGTCAAAGAAGAATCTGCTACAGGAAGAGTTTGCTTATGGCCAATGGTTATCACTATGTAACATAGCATAGCCACAAATATGTTCTTTAATAAGGTTTCTAGTAGTATTAAACAGCTCTTATCATGGAAAATAAAATGATCTTCACTGTTTTAAAGTAAATAAATTTGGTCAAATGAAAACATCCTCACTCCTTAGGGTCCATATATGGGATATATTACCCCTGCAAAAGCAGCATTTTTTTAGTGTCTTAGAATTAATGCACATACTTACAGCCTACAGACATTTAGCTCATTTCATCGTCATTGTAGGGAATATTTCAGCTATAAATGCTTTAAAAATCAGGCACAAGACAGGACAGACAGAACAGATCTCATGGATTAAGTAAATCTAAATTGAATTCTAGATTTATAGGGGATTAAATTAAAGGGATTTATGCTTATTTTTGATACTTTAACCCACACCCACTTGATCATATTTACTTGATACATATTTAATATGGTGCCAAAGCCCCAGGAGCAACTCTTACAGTCTTTTATTATAATGTGGTTGTTAATCTTATAATTGGTTGCAGCATCTGCTTGAGGCGGTTTTTGGGTCCTAGTTTGGATTGAGTTCACTGACAAGTTCTTTAGATCTTCAGAAGTCTGACTGCGGATATGTAAATGTTATTGCATTATTTTATTTCCCAGTATAAATCAAGATTAACTTTATGTCAAACTTCATATACCATATTGCTGCATAGGCATCAAACCAGAGTGGTGGCCTCAACAGGTGTCTCAGAGCTCTTTGTTAGACTCAAGACTGTGTGTGTGTAGTTTATGCAACATTGGGAAACCAAAACCAGTTAGGACCACAAGCCATGTTGCCACTATGTAATTCATTAATATATCAGGTGGTTAGGGTTAGGCTTAGGCTTAGGCTAGTAGTAGTTCTGGTGAAAATTTCTCTATGTCTCCAGGACTCCAGGATATGAATGGAGGTCTGTGTATTGGCCCTACAATGTGTGTGTGTCTGTGTGTGTGTGTGTGTCTGTGTGTGTGAGTGTGTATGTATGTGTGTGTGTGTGTGTGTGTGTGCGCGTGCGTGTGTGTCTGTGTGTGTGTTAAGAGTACTAAAGTGTTCTGAGGCCATCATCAGTTAGTCATTCTGACATTCCTCTCAAAACACAGAATGCAGTCATTCAGTCAGATGGATGAAGTCATGTCCTGAGCTGTAGTTAAAATGAATTATTACTGTACTTGTACAGTTTGTCATAATACACACAATTTATCCCAGTACTTTTCTCCTCCAAAACCATTTAGCTGTTAAAGTCCAAACTATCATCTTAGCACTACCTCATTTGGGGAAAAAATGCTACTATCAGGAGGAAAAAAAGTAAAAGAGCTTGAGAAGCATCAGGAAGTGAACATGCTGTCGCACCTTTCTCAGAATGAGTGCAGTGTTTTGAGTCCGGCGCAGTTTCTAAGAGATGTATAACAACAAGAACCTGAAACATGCAGCAGTTTTCACTACATCTCCAGCAACGCTAAACAGAGTTTACACTTCTGCATGGTGCCACTGAGCTTTGTTTTGTCATCTGGAAGTAGTTGAGATGTCAAGATTGCATGTTTTCTCTCCATCTCCAGTTCCCATACTTTTCCTTCTTTAAAAACTACTAATCTTTAAAATGCTGTGCTGGGCTGACAGTCTGTTCAGGGTGTTTCCTGCCTTCCGCCCACACCCGTCCCACAACCCAGATAGATGGCTTAGAAGGAAAAAATGTGAGAATAGTCTTTGAAATGAATACTGAAGTACTTAAGAACTTTTGAAGTACCTTCTAAGCTACTGGGCCCTAACTGCGTAAACACTGTGCTGTGTTTCAGGTCAGTGCCATTTGTAATACCAATGCTACACATGCATCCATCCATCTTTCTATACCGCTTAGTCAGCTAGGGTCGCGGTTCCAATGTTGCGCAGTCATTTCTCTCATCATACATAATGACTGGTCCACTCACTCCCTGTGGTTTCATGATTTTTGCAGTGCTGTAGTCCGTGGGCAGTGTGACGACACACTTGTGAAACAGCCTTCGGGGGGCGCCAGTTTGCAGGTTCAGAGAATTATATTTGATAAGAGTGTTTTTTGTTTGCATTTTTGTTTGGTCAAGATTACTGTTCATTTATGTGTAAACTGTTCTCTGTCATTTAATTAGAGAAACATGGGGTCAACAAGAAGTTTGTCAAAACCACCCTGTGCTGAAAAACGTTTAGTAATTTTAGACAAATTCACTCACAGGGCTTTTCCCTCATATAAAGCAGAAGTGCCACCAGTCACTTCAGTGGAATTACTCGGAATTAAGTCCTTTCCCCGCGCTGACATGCCTGATTCACAGCAAGAAGTGTTTATGGTAATTAGCTAACATGCTGAAGCTTGTGTGTTGAAGCTGGGGGAACACATTATTCTGTGCATTACCGTGGTATTACAGGACGGGAGTTAGACCCTTGTACTGTAAAGCTCAGCCTGTCTGTTGGTTCTTCTGAAAGAGTGTACGGGCTTGTAATGGATTAGGACAGGAAATGATATGTACAGCAATGTGGATGGTGTTTTTTTCTTCCTCTTGTAAGTTGAGCTCATCAGATCTGCATTACCTCATAACCACAGACTAACATGCAAAGCTTCATCAGTCTGGCAGTGCATGTCCATGCTCTCAAATAACTGGTGACACAATGTCCTGGCACCTTTGGCTGGGTTGGGTGGGTCATGAATATAAGCATAAAGAATGATAATGCAGATGGAAAATTATAAAGTGGATACGTTTGCAAAACACAAAATATTTTTAATTTTGTGTTTTGCAAAATAAAATAGTTATAATATAGTGTTGGCATGTTGGTAATGAGATTGTTATATACTCGCGAGAAGTCTGAATAAAATTTTGATTTCATTACTTCATTAAGCAAAGTGATCCTACAGTATGTTTTAACATATTTTTGATGGCAAAAGAAACATTTCTACCCAGTAAACATTTCCTAAAGATCACCTGGATGAGCCAGAAGACCATGGAGTTAAAATTAAAAATGAAGCAAAAATGGAGCCTTATGTCTTCAAGTTGAGATGTTATGTTTGGCAAGGCTGAACACTCTTTTCTAGCATAAGAACTTCATCCCACCTGTGCAACCTGGTGGTGGCAGTATTATGGTTTGGGGCTGTTTTGCTGCTATTGGACCAGGACAGCATGCCAACATTTGATGGAGATATGAATGCTGAAGGCATTTTAAAAGACATACATTTTTCTGCTTTAACCATTGTTGGGTAGAATGTTTTTGGGTTAATTGGCTTAGTTCATTGATGGTGTCACATTCTCCTGCAGAGCTTCTTGACAAATTCAGAATTCTCATGGAATATTGTGTGGTATTAGGAGCTACTGTCTGACTGGAGTTGATTTTTAATCAGTAAGGTTGTAACAAAGATTAGATGTGTGATGCTTTTTGTGTTGAAACTTTCTGTGTTGTCTTGATACAGAGCTCTAATTACAGCTCAATGTAAGAGACCACCTCAAAATGATTAGTTTCTCTAGCTGTACAGTTTCTGGATTTGTGTTTGACCAAAATGAGCAGTTCTGTGTCATTATATACACTATTGGAAACATGTCTCCCAAATTCAGATATTGTATTAGATCACTAATGAGCCTCCAGAAACCTGTTTTAGAACCATGCTCGCTAAAAACCCTAAAAACAGAAGTTGACCTAGCAATAGTTAAAGCAGAAGAAATTATGTCTTTTGAAATGCCTTGAAAATCCAGACGTAATCCAATACAAATGCTTAGGCAGAACGTATGCCGTTCATGCAAAAACCAAAACATCATATTAGAGTTGAAGCGGTTCTGTTAGGAGGAAAGCTCCAGCAGTCCCTTTGAAAGAACACATTTGTGGGTGGAGCATGGAATGGTGATCAACTGAATTACGCATTTTACCTTAAATGACATTACAAATTCAGCTTTACAGTTCTATAAACGTGTGCGGTCATCCTGGATTAATCTCCTTCTTTTTAATTACTGTTTTTTGGAGAGCCATTTGCCCTGTAGGCAGCTAACCACACTTGTATGACTTAATCAGCTCCTAAATTATTTATAACTTCAAATCACAATGCCATGGATACACTAAACATAAGCTAAAAATACTACTGTATTTTTCCGCATAAGTACGTGTTTTATCAATTTATTTACTGCTTAAAAAATAAAAACCTAAAAGACTGGATTATGTTATTGAATACTGTGTACTGTTTGTAGCCACCATTTCTGACTGGAGTTAATTTTATGTTGTTTTCTGTGTTGAAACGGTCTCAATACAGAGCTCCAATTATATACCACACAGATTATGCTTGGTATAAGCTGTGTCCATCCATGCTTATTTACTCTTATAATCTAGATCCAGATCATGTTGTTTACAGTGGTTTCTATTAAAAATGGTAAATGAAATGCTCTACTGTATGTAATGTTGGTTTTTGTGGTTTTGCATGATGCGTGTTTTCTAATCATTGATGTCCTCCTTTCCACCTCTAATATATGTGTGTGTCTCTGATCAAGCTTGTTTAATGTGTACTGGGGAGGCAAAAGGTTCCCGAAACAAGCTTTTTCGGAAGGTGTCCATTTTGTGTCCATAACAACATAATCTGTTCTGTTTTGGGGCTCTTTGAAGTGCTTTGTTGCTTTCAGCCACGTTTGAACTTTGAGTAATACAATAGTGTGTGTTTGTGTGTGTGTGTGTGTGTGTGTGTGTATGTGTGGGTGTATGTAATTTTTGGTGGGGCATAGACTGACACTAGTTTATTATCAGTGCTGATAAGCAGTCAGAACCGACCGCTCCACTATTGATACAAAAAAGGAACATACATAAGAATTATTGATCAACATTACAGGTAAAGCTGTTTAAGGAAATTAAGCTAGCCTAAAGTGAGATCTGTCTGGGTTTTTGACATGGTATAGCATGGTATTTTTACTGTCCCAAAAGATAAAAATTAGTATAATTAGTATAAACATTATATGCATGGTTCAATAAATTGTAGGTTTGTTTTAATTAAAAAGAAAGCATGAACATGCTGATAAAAACGCCAGGTATAACTTTGTGTCTGTCATAAAGTGTCTGCTCCCGTAAATAGAAATCACTGCTGCTAATGACAGGTTAGCAAGAAATAGCCGGTCAGTAACTGACACATAAACATTCTTTGAGACACATGTGCAATCACACTAACGGCACACAACGACAAAGTGTCTTTTATAAACATTTTAAATGATAACATAATATATATTTATTCTGTTTATTTTTTTTGACATTTTTGGTGTTTTAAAATGTAATAATTAAATGAATAAAAAAAATTGTTTCATTTTTCGCTGAAAATTTGTACTGTGTCTTGATAAAAGTATAAAAATTGAGTGAGAAATGATGGGAGGGGGGAGAAAGATGCAGAATGTAAATACAATTAAAGTGCAATGAAAATGTTGGTTATTAAAGTATTTAATGTAATGCCCCTCAATTTTCTCACTTCTCATTTAATTTTCTACAGTTTATATAGGATGACACTTGAAAATATGTATGAAAATAAGTGTCTTTCAGTTAAGATATTTGTCTTATGCTGTTTGTGTATCATTAAAAATGTTTTATCTTTTATTTTTTATACAATATTTTCCACAGTAAACAAGGGAGATATGAATGAATATGAAACACTCGTGGACCAGTCCTTAATGTTCAGTTAAAATGGTTGGGGGGGAAGCTTTTAGTTATTTGTTCCATGTGCATATCTCATGTTATGTCTATGTCCCTTTGTTTTTGAGTGTATTTGCGTTGTGTGTGTGTGTGCGTGTGTGTGTGTGTGTGCATGTGTGCATGTCTTAAATGGACAGTGTGTGTGTGTGAATGTACTGTGCGTGTGTAAATGTACTGTAAGTGTGTGTTTGTGTAAATGAGTGTGTGTGCGTGTAAATGTACAGTGTGTGTTAGACTGTATTAGACATATAACCAAAGGCAGAAAGCCTAAAGAAGAGCCAAGTGCCCTGTATTAACAGGCGTGCCATCAGGTATGCAGCAGCTGCAGCCCTGAGGGCTCACAGAAGAGTGTGGGTTTGTGTGTGTGGGTCTGTGTGTGTGGTAAATGCTTTAGCCAGGGAGAGTGTAATGGAATTATGAATTGGATTCCTTTATTTATGACAGTGTTAAAAATATGTGGTTAGTTATGTGGTTAAAAAAGTTAAAGCCCCCAGTTAATGACTAATAGGACCTTTCTCTTTGCTCTCATGTTCTTTTGTATTTGTGCTTTTCAGACCTTTAATTTGTTGTTTTACACTGTATTTCTAATTATAAACCGCGTTTTCTTATTTTTGCACTTTGGATTCTTACTGATTTTGATATTGGAAATCAGAAAATGTTGCATCTTCCTAAATATTTGTGTTGGACATGTTGGCCTATCAGAATTATTACATAATTACGTTATTGCAATTATATGCGATGATCGGAATGGTAGTTTTACTATAATCACAATTTACATTAGATTTCACAGAAATGATTCTTCTGCAACAAACAGGATGTAATTGAGTGTGGTGAGTTGAGGCCAAGAAATTAAATATGCAGTAAAAAAAAAAAACAATTCATTCGGAAAACAGGTTCTAATTTGATGTTTTGACATGTTTAGAGGGCAGCGCTGATGATTGTTTGGTTACTTGATAGGTATATTATACAGTATTATATATATTGTGTAATATTTTTAGCATGCGTGCTAGCAGAATTCATTTTTTAGTTTTATAAGTATTTTTTATTAATACTTTCAGTCTCAAGATTTAACTACCTAGTACACATAGTTAGGAAGAAAGCAATAAGATAATAAGCCACTTTTGGCTTGTATTTTAATAGATACATAGATTGAACGTATATTGTTGGGCTTCTACATGAGATTGTAACATGTTAGTTGATTTTGTTTGTTGAGGTAAAACTGAGAACAGAGAAACATCATCTCATTATTTTTACAGCTAAAGCATGCATGGCATAGGTACAGCTGTGATGTCTTTTGCTTCTGAATTACATCAGAGTTTTTACCCTTACTGCGCCAGGAGGAAAACAAACATAGCTAAAATAGTGTAAGTGTACGCTGCTGTGAATCACCCTGTAAAGCCAGAGATGTCAGACTGGGAGTTTTTCCATACCACGTCATATATTTTCTAAAAATAGTATCAGACAACTTCTCTATGACTTCTCTTCTCTATGACTTCAACTTCTCTTCTTCTCTTACAGCGCACTCCCAGTTATCATATACATCCACTTGGGGAATGGGACCTAAGCAAAAACCTAACGAAATATTCTTCACTTTAGATGCAGTTACACATGTTCACCTGGGAGAGGTCTCCAAATCCCCAAGATTTACATAGTGAAGCTTTATCAAATAGTCCCTGCTGACATTTCTTTGCATACTTACTCAATTATAAATATGAATAATATTGTTGACCTTTTAAGAGCCTCACAAAAACATGAAGATATTTTGTTTGCTGCCATCTGCAGTGTTAAAATACTAGTACCTAGAACAGATAACTGTGTTCTGAGAACCCTGATATGTCCTTACCTCCTACCTGCACTCATCTTAGACAGACTGTAGCCCATCTGTTGCCACACACTTTGTCTACATTCATTTATCTTGTCAAAGACAACCACCATAAGACCACCGCTGAACAGATATTGATTGGGTGGGGCAGTATTCTTAACATAGCAGTGACGTTGTGGGCTGCTGCAAAGGTTTCGGAGATCTGTGTAGCAACTGTGTAAATCATTTCAGTTCATACTTTACGGTGTATGTGCATTCATAAAAGCTTTTTAATCCAACATATGATACAAACAGTGCAGATTTTCTTTTTGGTGAGGTTATGCAGTCTTCATAAAAATGGCCGTATCAGAGAGGGATAGAGGAGAGCTGTAGGGTCAGCAGCACCTGTGCGGGACGATGATTCAGCGCTGTGTGGGCAGGAAGGCAGGTGGCTACCCATAATGCCCCTGGGTGGTGAGCGAGTGGTTGAGGAGTGTGATGAAGTCCTGGTGAAAGGTCAAGAACAGGGGGATGGTACTTCATGCCAGCTCTGGTTTCCGAAATCACATACATGTTCTCCTCTCCCACTCACTCCCACACTCTTTCAGTACCCTCTACCTCTCTCTTTCTCTCACTCTCTTTTCTCTTTCTCTCATTTATTGCCACACGGTCACTTCACAGATCTCTCTTTTTTTCATCTGCACCACTTTCGTTGACCTTTCCTCTGGATTTATTGTTAACTTTCACTGAGCCACGCACACACACACAAACATATATGCACATTAGCTAAACCCACAGAGCATAATGAGGGGTTGAGTGGGCGTTGAGGGCGGAGCAGGCCATCGACTCTGAGGGAAAAGGCTTCCTGCTCTGCGGAACATTCCAGATGGGTCCAAACTTGCCTACCATTAAGGACACACAAACAGAATCACAGGTTTGTTTTTATTCACTGTTAGGACATGGGTTTCCGTATTGCTGCTGTCAGCACAAAACTTTGCATCTCCATAATGATAACTTTACAGGAGAATGAAAAAACACCCTTTTAATTTACTTTCATCTGTGCAACCAGAATTATGCGCCCATTATTTTGGTTCATTTATCAGGAAATTTACATATAATGTAAATTGCAACAGGCTCATTAAGTTAAGAACAAAACTGAAAAACTTCCCATAAATATCTGTTTGTAATAGTAATAATAAAAAATAGCCCTGTGTGTTAATATTGACCAGCTTCAGGAAAACACAGAATCCTCAACAGCCAAATGTCCTGTCAGATTGTTTCCAGTATTTCAGCTTTTTACCTTTTTTACTGCTTCCTTTGTTTTTTTTAGGAGACTCACTGTCAGTTTCTCAGAAAGACACGCCTCCAAAGTTCAGTCTTAGAAGTTGGTTTAGCATTTTCTGCCTCTTGCCATCTTTGTAATCCCAAACACATTCAGTGGTGTTGAGGTTCATGACTCTGGGGTGGTCAGTCCATTGTTCTGAGAACACCAGCAGCGGCTTTGTTGGATGCGTCTGTCTCCTTTTCTCAGTGATGAGCTTCTTGAACAGCTACACCTCCATAGCATTGAGATGTCTTCTCACAGTGGAAGAAGGATGGACAGAAACATCTGTGGATGTTCTCAGATCTGGAGCTGAAGTGGAGCTTGATGTTCTCCTCACTCTCTGAGATGCTGGTTATCTGATGGGAACAGATTTAGTGGCCAAACTAATCGGCACAGTATTTAATTAGTGTTGTAGAATCAGGACATTTTACCACATGAAATGTTGAGTTGAATGTTGGCCTGAAAATATGTGTGTTTTTCTGTCCTTCTCTAAGATAAGGGATAATACAGTCTGTCGTATTTGTGTCCTACGGATGTAGCAGGCCAGAATTAGCTGAAATATGCTGAAGTGTTCTTTTAGCACACTCATTTGCTCATTAACTGAGATCTGAGAGGATCGTGGTGGAGTAAATGGCCTGAATGAATCAGAGAGAGATGGTGGGGGAGACAGAGGAAGCGAGGAGAGAAGGCATTGGTTCTGTGTTTACTTTTCTCTGATCCTCTGATAGGACACACTGAGCACACAGAGCTCCATTCAGGCCCGATTCTCCTCACACATACACACACACACGCACAGCAGGAAGTGCTGACTCTGCAGGGTATATTTAACACACTGGCCTGTGTATGGCACTGGCTCCGGATGTGTTACTGCTTGCTAGTGTGTGTATGCTGGTACAAGTGTGTGTAAATGGGTATGTATGTGTGTTTGTATCTTAAATTAGAGCTTTGTCAGTGTGAGTATGAAATCCGTCTGTGTACATGGTTTATAAATGCTCTGCATGGCAATTTGCCATATTGGTCAGAACAGGGAAGCCAAAAGTACAGTTGGCTGATATGGCAAAAAATATCTCTATATGTGTCCAGATTTTCCACATTCATGTCTGAGAACAAGGTGGAATGGGCCCAACAAACCAACAAAACATTTGGTGGTGTTTTAACAGATTACGGATTCATCAAAGTTTTGGTTGCCTTATAGAATAAAATCTTCTTTAAAAATAAGTTAAATTTTTCACAAGTTAATATTACAGGAGTAAACCTTACAGCATTTTAGGAAAGTTTAAACTACTCAGTCGATTATCAGTTGTTATGTCTGTTACCAAACAACCGCCCAATGTGCAGAATTAAAGTGGAGTAAGGAGTAAGTAGTGGAGTCATGTGGAGAGAGAACGGTGGAGTGGTGATGTAGAGTGATAGCGGTGAAGATAATGGAATGGTGGTGTGTAGTGAAGACAATGGAGCAGTGGGTTGAAGTGAAGAAGGTGGGGTGAAGTTGCTGCAGTTGACTACTGAGAGTAAGGGAGTGATGACGATGGAGCTGTGGCGAGAATGAGGAGAGTAGAGCCGTGGTGTAGAGTAAGGATGATTGAGAGGTGGTGTGGAGTGGGTATGGTGGTGTCTATTTGAAATGATGATTAAAGTCAAATAGAGTCCATCTGAAAAGGTGGCAGAGTTCTCTAACATTGTTGTTTGTTACAGTTCGAGTCGAGAGGATCGAGCTTAAAGGAGTCACACACAAGGTGGACACGTCAGCCGAGTACAGTCTGGAGGTGAGTTGTCAATCTGTTCTAACCACTCAGTAACCTTCTCATTCATAACAACCCCATCCCTGGCTGTCTTGTATTATGAGTGACACACAGATTTCAGATATTTTCCTGTTTTTCTGGATCTCCCTGGATCACTGTGTCTTTCCCTCTCTGTTTTTAGGTTCTGTGGTCTGACTCCACACTGACAACAGTTTGTAAGACATCTCAGGAAGTGGTGGAATTAGTCTCTCAAGTGAGTGTCTGAGAGTGTGTGCAGGGCTGTTGTGTGACAGTTCGGCTCGATTTTGTAAATTATTAAGTATTTAGTGTGAGTGTTAATGTGAATTCACTGGCTTGCATGAGATTCTTTGCATTACTATGACCAAGTTTTGCTAAGTCAGTGCCAAACCAACTAGTCAAAGACATTATGGAAAATGCCAAAAAAAAAACAAAACAAGCAGCGTTTCTTACATTTAATTTGACTTTTATTTAATTGCAGACATTTTAATCTCAAGATATTTTATGTGTTGTCTGGTCAGCTTTATTTCCTGTGTTAAAATATGCCCATTTCAGCATTCCTTATGTCCGTTTTGTTTCAAAATTCTTCACACATTCTCTACTGGGGACGAGTCAGGGCAATAGGAAGGCCAGTCCAGTACCGTACCCTCCCCTTGCACAGCCATGCTTTGTAATGTGTTCAATATGGGGTTTCGAGTTGTCTTGTTGAAAAATGCAGGACGTCAACAAAAAAGATGTCTTCTTGTAGACAGCATATATTGGTCTCTTTTCTGAATTAACGCTGCCGTCCCAGAAGTGTAAATGACCTTTCCTGAGGGCTCTAACACACTGACCACAAACAAAACCTTGGCTTGTTGCTGAAATCAGTCTAGAGCAGCTGGTCCAGAGCACACAGCGTCCATCCCTACCAAAGAGCACAAGGAAAACTGATTCATCTGAGCACAATACAGTTTTCAATGTGTGATGATCCATCACAGATCCCTCACACATGTGGTTATGACAATTCTGTGCTGTCTGTAGGTTCATCAGCTTGGGCTTTTGCCTTTACAGACTGAAATCGTCTAATGGTATTGTGTTCTGTAGCGGGAGACATATGCATGTCCAGTCCAGATTTTCTTTGAAGAACATTGTTTTTAAACATTTTTAATTTTTGTCTTGCTCATTTGTTGACAAACTGGAGTTCCTCTGTCTATCTTTGAGCCTCCAAGATTCAGCTTTTTGTGAATAATATTTTGTACCACATCACGATGACAATCACTTGATTAATATTGTATCATTATTATTTTTTTTTGACCTCGGTACTAGCCCGAAATTGTCCCGATGACAAAACATAAATTAAATGGGGGCAGAGTTTTATGTCTGCAAAGAAAGTAAATGTTAGAAATGTGAATCTTTGCATTTTTCATGCTGTCCCAACATTTTTCTGATTCGTGGTTGTAACTTAGAATTAGCGGCTAACTTTTTAGACGCGTTTTAGAAACATTACTTGCTCTGAGGTCACACGAGCAGACGACAGTGTCAGATGAGCAGCAGTTTTCCTCAACGTTTTGTTTTTATTGTAAATAGTGAAAGTAAGACACTTTTTTAAATGGAATCATGCTGTCAAGTAAAATTCAATAACCTACGCTGATTATTGATTTATGGTTGATTATGTGGGCCACGAGGTTAAGATTCCCTGCAAAAGCTGGGTTACAATTTTTAATATAACACACCTGATGTAGCTAAGAGTCTTTAAGAACAACTGAAAATCACACTTTGTGGTGCTAGATTACAGTTGGAGGTAGAACCGTAGAACCCTGTTGCTGAGCAGCGTGCAGCAGAGTTGGACTGACTTGAGTTAAGAATATGATTTTGCTTAGACTGCTCGAACAGTTTAACTTCAGCATGGAAGGAATTCTCACGTCAGAATCTCAGGCTGGTACATGGCCTCATAATGGAATATTACTCATAGGCCTCAGTACATATACGCATATGTGTGTGTATGTGTGTGTGTCTGTCTGTTGTTTAAAGTGATATTGTCCATAGCAGTGATATGATTTATTATTATTAATAATAATAAAGTGTCAGAAAGAAATGGTATTGGTGAAAGGCTCAAAGCTCGTTCAGGAACCCGATAACCAGTGGGTAAAAACTGTTTATTAAAATACAGCAAACATTCATTTGACTATGGGAAGCTATTCAAAAAGCATACTTTCTACATGTATATTGAGAGCCAAGATGAACAAGATTAACCTCTCAGGGGCTTTCATATAGCCTAGTCTAACAGACTATTACCAGAATATTACCAATAGCAACAATGTGATTTATTAAAGCTATAGAAAGACTTACCAAACCACATCCAAAATAAAATTAACTTGCAAGTTCTTAAGCCAAAACACCAGCATATGTTTTTCTCTGGTTTAAGCAGGCTTCTCTGTGGTGTTACTTCTCATCCTAAAAACTGTTATATTAGCTTTTTTTGAGGGATTGCCTGAGCCTGAAAATGGTGCCACCTAAGTTTCCCAGCCTAAAATTAAGGATTCAGATTTAGAAGTTTCCTCACAGTTGATTTTTGCATTGGGTGTAAACACTGCTTAGATTCTGTGGTGTTCGTACACGATAAACAGTAATAGAATTGTGCATGCGTTTTCACATGAGTGCATTCACAGTGTAACTAATGACATGATCGAATCACAAAACAAACAGAATAAAAGGCATAAGAGATCACCTCCAAAACAAGTAGTCGTAGAAGGCACTGGATCTTGCTTTAAACCCTGAACAGGACGATGCGTTGTGTTTGAAACTGCTTTATGCTGCAGTGATTCTGTATGTCTAGGTCAATGTTTTAGTGTCACATCTCTGGGTGTGTGTGTGTGTCTGTCTGCAGCTCTCCAAGCTTTTTCCTGACGACTGTCTGGAGAAGTTCCTGCCTCAGTCTGGCCTTGACCCTGCTCATGAGCTGGATCCAAGGTAACTAAACTCAATGAGCTTGTACACACAGACAAGCATATTAGAAATGGCACTCTGTTTTTAAAAGCACTTTATTTAGACAGACGTCGGAAACTACTGCTCAGACACTTCAGTATACTACATGGCCAACAGCCAAGTTATTAGGCTAGTGTTGTGTTTTAGGGTACCTTATATGAACAGATGAGAATGAGGCTGTTGGGCTAACCCTGGCTTGGTATTGTTTGTTGAAGGGTACTGTCCCTGATATATGAATTAGTACATGTTGCTTCGCTTTAAAGAAATGTACAGGATTTTATAGGGAATCGTTCCAATTCTGATAGTGTGTATCAGTCTGCTGTGTACTTGCATGAACAACACATTCCCAGAATGCAGCAGTTTTTCTTACTTTAACAGACTGGAGGATGCAAGGATGAGATTTCATCTTTGGATTGTTGATATTTTAAAATAGTTTGATTAATTAACCAAGTCATTAACCCAGTCATGTCTATGTATTAAGAGCTGGGTTCAAGTAAACGTATGGAAGATCTCCTGGGCCCTGAGGACTGGTTTGAGAACCATTGCCTTAAGGCTCATTTATGCTCAACAATAAATAAGGACACAGCGATAAGGGAAGAGCCTTTGGTCTGTACTGTGCATGCATTTCATTGTTGTATAAAAGCTTAACAGATAACAGAGCAGCAGTATTCAGTGGCTTCACAGACCACCACTATTTACAACGCTGCCTCTCTGTTTCATTAATAACAGGTTTTTTTTTATTTTCAAAGTGAACACAATTGGATATGCCTTCTATGAAGGACACCTAAATAACGACTAAATATGACTTATTCTGGAAAACATTACACTGTTTATCACTTAGAAGACATAAGATTCAACAAAGGCTATTCCATCAGGCCCAAACCCACAGAAGTACTACTGTGTTACTAGTCACAAAAATGTTTAATGTTGTTGTGGCAGTAACGTGCAAACATTGACCGTTGCGTCAGAACTGAACCTAGGGGGTCATCTGGCCTGATGAAAGTCCAAACCACAGTGGCAATAAACAGTATTAAGAGGATTTGGTGAGGTGTGGTGCAGTTTATGTCTCGGTGGGTCTTTTACCCTGAAGTGAAGAGGGCCAACAACATTTTGGACAGGTTGTCATATTTTTTTGGTGTATCAGTGTATTTATAGTCATCTTTAGTTGTATATATATACTGTGTGTGTCTGTGTGTGTGTGTGCGTGTGCGTGTGCATGTGTGTATTATATGCAGTATGTTACCACTAGATTTAAAAAAAAAAAAAAATTGGACTTTCCAGAATATGCACCCACACATGCATTCGCTATCTGTCTCTCTATTTCCCTTTCTTTCTCTCTCTTTGTCTCTCACGCTCTCTAAATCAAATTCACCCACACACAAACCCACACATGATCACACAAGCTTGCTTTTAGACGCCCAATTTTTTCGCTGTTTCTCCATTTCTGCAGGTGCCTGAGCTCCCTTCCCCTCCACGTTCTTCGCCATGACAGAGTGCGTCTCTTCTTCAGCTGTTCTTCCAGTCCTCCGCTGCCTGCCAACAGTAAGCCGCAACTCATAGCCCTACACTCCTTTAGAGGGCATGACGATTCACTGTCTTGTTGCATCATATCTTTTAGACAAAATGACTTAATGATTTTTTAGAAGTGCACAAACAAAACACTAAACAAAAGCTGAGCCTCAAACTACTGACCAGCCACAAGCTGTTAATTTGGTCTTAAGCTATTGAGAATTAATGTGCTAGCTCCTGCTAATACATGGAATTGCATGCATGACATAGGGTGGTAAATATGGCAAAACCATGATGTCACAATATTAAATATTTTACTTAACATTTCACATATTTGTGCTGTACTAAATCCAGTTAAACCAGTTAGCCTTCTTTAAGTCTGGACGACATGCATGAAGTGCTCGGAACATTACGATGTGATAGTGCAGAACTGTATAATGTACAGTATGTTATGATTCAATTTGATATGATACTGTACGATATGATTATGATAAATCACGGTTATAATAAAATATGGTACATTGCCATACAGTGTGGTACTGTTACACCCCTACTTTATAGTGGCCAAGCCTTCACTTCTCACTCCTCACAAAAATTCAGATGTGGACCAGACCATCTCCTGGGAAAACAGGGGGAGGTTACTATTTTTGGTTGCGTAGGAATGTGAGTTGACCTGGTTGTGAGCAGGGAGCCCTCGAGAGCGATGACCTCATCTGGTCATCTGTAAATAGCTCACGAGGGCACTGGAATCTGTGTGTGTATGTGTGTGCAGGTGTTTGTGTGTGATGGTATTTTCAACTGGGGACGAGTGGTGCACCCAGTGAGAGAAGCATTTCTCTCTGTCTATCATATCAGTCTGTCTGTCTGTCTGTTTGTCTGTCTGTCCCCTTTCTCTTTTTCTTTCTGTCTCTCATGTCTCTCTCTTGTCTTTTATCGATCTCCTATCTGTCTGCATACTCTACCTACTCACTCTTACTCACCTCTCTCTCTCCTTGTCTCTCTCTCTCTCTCTCCTCCATTACACCCTAGCTCTCTTTTTTCTCCTCACTTACACTCTCTCTCTGTTGTAATTCTGTACGCTGGTTTCCAGTGTTCTGTGCTATGAGACGGCTCTGAAATAAGACCAGACTCTGTGGCGTCCCCGAGCCGGAGGATGCAGTTATTGCAGCTGTATCTTCCAGTCATGGTGTTTGACGTTGGCTTATCAGCATTATACATGCACTGAGCTGTCTGATTCCACAGTGAGAAACCCACAAGGGCCACATTCTACTTTTAGCCCCTCATATTAGCACATATCTAATCAAAACCAATAGTTTCAATTTAATCATCTCCACTGAACATATAGGACACCCTGTAGTTCTACAGTTCCAGACTGTAGTCCATCTGTTTCTCTGTATACTGAATTACCCTGTTCTTCAATGGTCAGGACCCCCACAGGACCACTACAGAGCAGGTACTAGGGGGGTGGTGGATCATTCTCAGCACTGCAGTGACACTGACGTAGTAGGTTTTGTGTGTGCTGTGCTGGTGTGAATGGATCAGACTAAGTAAACCCTCCGGAAAACAATAAATGCATCATAAAGTAAACGGTTTTGATGATCAGTCAGATCTAAACAGGGTTTTGTTTTCAGTTAGGTTTTAGTGTGAGTGTACCGTACAGTGTAAGTACTATGATGAATTTTTTTAACCAAACATGAAAGACAATATGGGAATTCTAGAAAATATAGAAAATGTTGAGATAATTGTATTTGATGTATTCCAGATTTGAGTTGTCTACTTCAGTACAGAGGAGCTAGCAGGTGAGTTCCACTTGTGATGTGTCTGTGCATTCTACTACTATAAATACTTGGATGTATGAGGCAAAGAGAACAATATGTTCTGAATTTCTAAATTGACTATATTAGCACATTACTTACATGCATGGTTGCCTAAGTGGAGTTCTGAGGGTTAGAAGAAAGACAGTGCCTTTTTTGTCTTAAATTAACCCTAAAAGGTATTTATTTTTATTACAATTTTGTTATTTTATTTATTTATTTGTAGTTTGTCACACTGAGAATCTAGTATTTATTTTTATTTAACTGGAAATACAAAATCAGTGACCTTTCGTTGGTGGATACCAAGTTTGCTGTTGCCAGTTGTAAAAAGGAGAAATGAGTACAAAGCAAAAGCACTGTTAACAAAATTCAAGTGTTCTGTTCACACCCACATGGAGCCAACTAAAAAAGAGAAATGTAAATGCAGTGTAAGACCATGTCTAAGAAAAGTTTGTAAAACAATTTAATAACATGGTGGGTGAGATAAAAGGTGCACCATTTGGATCAGCTCATTTGTATGTCTCTTATGTAATTTGCTTTTGTTAAGTCTTGCCTTAGACTTGTGCATGTTGCCATGTATTGTTGTTTTTTAATGGTCTTATTTGCAGTTTTGCAGTAATAAAATTCCAAATATTAAACTGTTATTTAGAATATTTTTAAAAAGACCTGAATATGCTAAAATCCCTGATGCTTGTAAGTTCTGGTAAAAAGCCTCTCTCTCGCTCTCTGTCTAATTCCTCTATTTCCCCCTACGTCCAGCAGGGCAGTCTGTGGTGTGGCCAGCATTCAGCCGGTCGTTAACGTCCACGCCCCGATACCTCAGACCTCTCCTCCTCACCTGCCTCCCCAGCCAACCATGCCCCTTCACCCTGGCTTACCATTAGGAGAGAGCGTCTCAACTCAGAATCACCCCAACAACCCAGCACCTCACCCACAAACACAACCACCTCTCCAACAACAACAACCCCATTCACACCCCCAGTCCCAGCCCCAGCCCAGCCCAGAACAGAATGGCATCCTGGACTGGCTACGCAAGCTGCGTCTACACAAATATTATCCTGTTTTCAAGCAGCTGACTATGGAGGAGGTAAACGCACAAGAATCAGATCATAAGTGTACATACAGACTGTTCATTAGGTGCTAACATGGCTTATTACTGGTACTTGGCTGTGGTTTAGACTTGAGCATTAAAGGAATACTTGGGAGGTTTTCACCTTATATTGTCTGTAGTACCTAAATATGAATACCATATACCATAGGAAGTTCTTAAGCATTTATTTTTGCATTCTTCTGATTCTGCTGCACTGCATCTCCCACAGTTCCTTGCTCTCACTGAGGAAGACCTGAATAAGTATGACCTCACTCAGGGAGCGAAGAAGAAGCTAAAGACTCAGCTGGAGCTACAGAAGTAAGTGAGCAGAGCATGCAATCAGACCGTTGTGACCCATTGATCACCAGCCACCCTGCAGAGTTACTCCAGTCTTAAATCTCATGCTTCAAAGCTAATCAGACTAATCAGTACGTTTGCATTAAATCTGTTTAGAAGTAGAAGTGGTCTAATATCACAAGGAATCAAATCTTTAGGAACTAATTTTTGTCTTTTCGTTTGAGTTTGTTAGTCTGGCCTTAGACCTGTGCATCTGTGACTGGCCAGATGTTTGACTATGTGTGATGAGGATTTATGTACAGGATGTGGGCTGGACACGTTCTTTATTACACACACATCTCGCATTTCCACTCACCGGTTGCTTAATAAGTACTACCTGCTTTAGGTGGCTGCTAAATTAGGGTACAAACATTTGCTGCTGCATTTTATTAGTCTCCCTCTACATCTTACATAAATGGTTTCTGATTACGGGGCTGCTGTTGTTGTTGTGGTCCAGATATCAAGGTAATAAAAAAAAAATTGTATACACATTAGTGTCACTGTGGTCCACCACCCAAAAATATTGAGCCAAGAGCTTCTCTGTGGTCAGAAACTAGTAACTGATGTAGGACTAGAGGTCGACTTGCGCAAGCTGTGCATCAGCGAATGAGCTACAGACGCTTCACAGTATAACAGTCTTGTACAGCTGAACACTCGTTAGCATTTATACTAGTAATTGATTAAGTCTTTGTGTAACTTGGAGAAACTCCCAAGCCAGTTTGGTCAATAGTTAATTTTAGATTTTAGATAAGACGTTATTTGTAACTGTTGCTTAAGGCTAGGCTAGGCATTAGTGCAAATGACTGTTTTCCATTGATCTGGTATCAGTTGTTCTCTTTTTCAGTGACTTTAAAAAGACTAAAATAAAGGGCTTAGGTCAGACTCACCACAGTTTAACTCTAAAGGAAAACTATTATCAGTGACTATCCTTGTGAAAGAACATGGAAACTCACACACACACACACACTGTTCTAATGCCTTTTCCATTCCCAATATCAGCAAGTTTCCACTAGCCAGCTCAGGCCAGGGAGATAGAGAAGAGATAAGGACAGAGTAAACTGCAGGTGCCTTTCCAGCTTTTCCATCAGTCTACCTGAAAAACATAACAAGAACAACAACAACAGGTGGTGGAAGGTGGATGTTCAGAGCCCTACCTTTTGCTCAAGACGCTTCTAATCTATGATTAGTATGTGCAGATGAATAATGTTATGCTGTTTGCACTGTTTTAAACCTGACGTTTATAGAATTATAGCAGTTCATTTAAAGACTTCAGGATGTCAGCTTTCAGCCTAACTTGACTGTCAAAATTAAATGAATGTTAGAAAAATATTTCAGCACTGTAATGTAAACATCTACAGCTGTGTTTTCATAGGGCGATAGAAATTCATATACTTGGCTAATGCTGAGTGGCAGCACATGCGAAAACAGTGCTGTGAAATGTTTGTAAACATCGCCATCTAGCGGTCAGTGCAGTGGAAGTGAAGCCGTATCTAAGTTCTAATATGATCCTGTTTGGCACGTCCAATGTTTATCAATAAACAGCTGACTAATTGTATGTATTTTAGGAGTATTTAGTTTTTGAAGCACCAAGTTTGTGTTTAGTAAGTGTTGGTGTTAAAGATGAGAGCTGGTGAAGTATCAAATAGATATTTCCATGTGATCATGCTAATCAATGCATTATGATACACGGTCTACAACATAGATTCATTTACTGCAATGTGATTTTTGTTTGTTTGCTGATAACAGGGAGAAAAGATACGTGCTGTCTCAGTTTCCTGTGCCGTGTGGAGGAGTTGCAAGAGTAACACCATCCAGTTACAATGGCCCTTTAACGCACACACACTCATGTGGAAGTAACACAGGTATACACAAACACATGGACACACGCTAGGGCTAAAATGTCTAAAGCTCTCTCTGCATCAGTCCTAACACGTATCACACATACTACTTCTGCGTGGCGTAAGTTCTGCAGAAAGTAAGTGTGTCTCCATAAAATCGAATAAAAAGTCCATAAGATGCAGATTCTTCATTTCATGACCGTTATCTAACAAAATTAAGTTATGAAATGAAAAAGACCGGCCTGGAATCCCCTGCTTCTTCCCATCTAATGCCCTAGAAATTCATATCATTCTCTTCTATTCCTAAGACAGAATTTTCACAATGCCCACACCCTATCTTTTTCCTGTTCCTCAGCCCCGTCAGTCCTACCTGACTCAATAAGTTAAAGAGGGAATTTTTCATGTTTTATTTTTTAATATAAATGTAAAAATTGTATATATGGCTTAATATAGGGCTTGGAATTCTGTTGTTTAAACTAGATTTAGCTGTTTAGTATAAAGATTTGACTATAAATTTCTGTTTTCATATCAGAAAATCAGTTGGATAGGTTTTGACTAGTCAAATGCAGCAGAGTCATAAGAACATATTTTTGAACAGTCAACAATCAATAAAAGGCCTTTGCACATGATAAAATAGTTAAAGTTTCGGCTTCTTTTGGTTACTGACATGTAGTGTAGAATTGCAGAATGTAGGGAGCAGCCCACATGTATTTCTGTCTAAAATCTGTTCTTATGATCTATTTTTTATTTTATTTTACTTTAAACATCAAGAAAAGCACATAAATAAGCTTACGAACAATTTTGGCATCTATTCCTCAGCAGGATGGCCCTAATTATTACCCTTTACATATGGAAACTCATAAATAAATCAACAAATTAAATTGTTTAAGACTGGAAGTTAATTTTAGATGAAAATAACTACAGCCTGAAAATGTTAAATCAATTCACAGCAGCATCCGCTTTAAAACATCAACTTCTCGTCTTTATCAGGATGGCGTTATTAGGCTGCTGTATTTTTCTTTACATAATAAATTAGTCTTAAACATTTAAATAAATAATTTTGACTCACTGCCTGCTTGATAGGTTTAGTTAATCAGGCCAGATAATTACAGAAGTGTCACCCCTATTATGTTGTGAGTCCCTGGAAATTTCGAAATACCACCATACTTTAGACTTCTGGGATCTGATTATAATTAGCCTAGCTTACCAGCCACTCTTTCTTCAGTTAACATGGTGTCACATGGATTGTTTTTAAGACGTGTGGCAGATAGTCCTGAGTATAAAAATATATTTTTAATTCCCTTATTAATGATTCCTTTTTAAAACATTAATTCAGTTCAGCTTTGTAGGCGTGTTTTATTCTGTTAATATTATACTAACTGCCCAAAAATAAAAAAAACTTCCAGCACCCGATGATTTGACTCGTCCGGTTTCTGGTGCAGATGTAGTTAACTATATGTAAAGAACTTATTTCTTTTTCTTTGATATTTCAGTGCTTGTTTATGGATTGCAGTTAAGTGACATTATCTTAAAAATGTCTTAAATCTTAAAGATGTTTACTGTTCACAGTCGTGGTATAAACAAATATATATATATTACATAAAGAATAGATCCAATTTTATATGTTCGTAACGCAGTATATTTGCTTTTGTGTGTTATGCATTCAGAGTTGTGTGTGGAGGTAGAACCAGGTTCGTTACCTGTTCTGCGTGACAGCAGTTCCTCGTCTGGCTACTCCAGCTCCCCCTCCAGCCCCATGACGCCTTTGTCCCGAGACGCTTCCTTCGACCGAACCAAAGAGCCACACAGACGTATGAGACTTCCACCACATCTCACGACAAAACACTGTCCTCTGGGGATTTAATTTAGGATCATCTCAGTAATGCAGTTAACCAAAATAATTAAAATGTTTGTTTAAAATATTTAATATCACCGTTTATAACACATTGAGGGCTGGTTGATTTGGCAAACTTGTCATATCACAATACTTAAAAGAAACTTTCATGCTCAAAACACGTCATGATGTTTTGGCATACAGCCGTATTGCAGTCCACATTTAAAAACTACTATTGCTGATTTTTATTCAACATTTCAATTAAAATCCAGTTAAATACGGGTGATTACGCTCTTTCTGTAATCAAAGGTGCAGTTGGTTAGTTCTTTAACTTATTAACAATATTAAAATCTCTTCCAGCAAAGATAAAATATATATAATTGTTGACTCTGTTGTTTAGTCACCAAACCACAAAATGCCCTTGAAATAGTTATAAAGATAAATAAGCTTTAAGAAAACATCAATAGAAGAGAAGGACAGACAAGACAAGCATATTAGTATTTGTTGCTGTTACGTTTAATATCAGCTCAAAGAGCAGATGAAAGGACTCAGGCATATTCTCTGACTTCAACATGGTCTTTAGGCGCTGTCCCAATTCGTGCCCTAGGCCCTAAGAGGCTTTTATTCTATGCTTTAATTTTAAAGTCCTCTCCTCTGACTCTATAACAACATAAATACATTAAACACATTTTATTGTGAATCCTTTCTGATGTGCCAAGTTGCTGTTTAACATTACATTTACATAAAACAGCAATACCAAAATCTACACATTAATAAGTATATACATTAAACGAAGCAGTGACTTACTGAGATTTTCATATAGGTTTTATCAATCAGCTAGGAGAAAAACATTACAGGGGTTCATACACAAATGTTTCCACACAATGTCCTGTTCCTTTATCAGCCGGATATTACGTCTGCTTGCCAAATGTATATGGTGTTTGTGTTTTAGTAACATTAGAAAGCATGAACATTTTGATCTTTCCTGTTCCTGACATGCCAGAATATAGCACACGTTTGATTGTGTACACGAGTTGCTTGCATGTTATTTCAGAAGTCATATCAGATGTCTTTCAGTTTTCTAGATTTACTAACAGCCTTTCTTCATTATAATCCGTTATGGCAAATCTAGGAGAGCCTTACCTAGTGTGATTATCTCTATACCAATTAAATTTAAGAATTTAAAACCATGTCAATCCTGATAAAGAAAAAGAACTTAACTTGCAGTTAATGTTATCCAGTTGTCAAGCCCTCTTGTAATTGGTTTATGTGAGGAAGGTCAGGGGATGGGGAAAAGTGAAAGAAACTAGACACCCTCTAGCCCTGCACACCTAAGCGAGCACCTGCAGAGAAGTGGGAGTGTTGGGACAGGGCTTTAGATTTAGGGATTGTCAAGGGCGAATGGAATAGGGTTTTTTCCCCCCAGCTAGCCCACGTAGTGTCTGCACCTGGCTTTCTGCTAATCTCATTTGTGGCGATGTCTGTTGTGAAAAGCACTATTCCAACAAAAGTGACTTGACATTGTGTGGTTGTCATCTGGCAGGTGCAGACCATGGCTCGGAGCACGGAGAGAAAGAGCGACCATGTTTCCTACTCAACCCTGCTGGTTCCGGTGGTCCCAGTCGACCTACAGCTCAGGTTCTCCCGGTCCAGAATGACCCACTGATATCACCATCACACCTGAGCAGCCTGAGCCCTCCTTCTCTCCCCCTGCTGTCAACAGGACGAGGATTGAACTCTGCCCGCAAACCTCGTCCCCTGCCGCTCTGCTCTGAGGAAAGACCCAAACCCACAGGGGCTGGGGTCGCAGTTGGCGTCCGCCTCGAAAGCCTGTTCCCTGGCATTGGGGTAGATGCTGCACCACAGGGGCACCAAGAAGCCCCTGGGACTCGTGGCACTTTAGCAGTGCTGCGTTCTCCACCAGGGTTGATGGTGGAGACCAGCACTGCCCTAACTGCAACTTCTAACACGCTCCATCATGTCTCTCACCCGCCACTACATCTGCAGGTCTCTCCCTCTCCTGCCCACGCACGCACAAGTCAGTACCCTCACCCCGCCTCTTCCACTTCCTGCTCTCCTTCCTCTGGCTTAACCCCCAAACCAGCCTTCCCGCCTGTCAGCGCAGTCGCAAGTGGCAGCACTGTTCCTGTAGCGGCGGTGTCCGGTAACACCTACAGCATCAACAACACCTCGATAGCTCCGCCGAGTTCCAGTCCCATCACAACAGAAGCGGTAGGCTATGGTTCAAACCAGGCAAACGGCACTAGTTCAGGCTCAGCTGTGTGTGTGTGCAGCTCTTGCGGCTGCAGCGGGAACTGTGGCTCCTATGGCACACTGCCGGCCAGCTACAGTGGCTACTTCCCACATCCGTTCTCCGGGACGTCCGTGTTTACACTGGGGCCTCTGCTCCACTTCAGCCCACTCCTCACAGGAAGTGGCTCCGCCTCTCCCTTTTCCTATCCCCTGGTGGCTCCACCCCTCTACAACAACAGCCTATCGCACGATTCACAGCAGAACCTCGTCCTTCCTCCTATGCAGGGTTTTCTGGGGGGAGGGGCTAATGTCTACCAGCCCCATGGAATGATGGGAAATGGAGGTGCGGGGCAGAAGAAGACAGGGAACATGTCCTGCTACAACTGTGGGCTGAGCGGGCATCGTGCACAAGACTGCAAACAGCCAACAATGGACTCTGCTCAACAAGGTATGACAAGAGTTCAGCTCAACTGATAATACTTTATTAATTGAACAATAATTGAACTTATTGTATTACTATTGGAGATGGACCCTCTACATATAGGTATCCGTCAGTTTTCAGTCAAAATATGTGGTGATCCTGGGAGCTGATCAGTGACATGAAACGAGTCATATACACTCTATTGCAAAAATCTTTCTCTCTTTTGCCTTCTCACACATATGAACTCGATCTTATTCTTAATGCATAGGATTTAATATGATGTTGGTCTACCCATGTCAGCTATAACAGCTACAGCTCTTCTGGGAATGCTAAAGGAATGTCTTTATGGAAATTTCTGACCATTCTTAAAGAAGTTCATTTATGAGGTCAGGCTCACAGTTTCCGCTTAAATTCATCCCAAAGGTGTTCTATCAGGGAGAGGTCAGGACTCTGCACTGGTGTGCAGTCATGTTGGAACAGAAAGGGGCCGTCCCAAACTGTTCCCACAAAGTTGGGAGCATGGAATTGTCTATAATCTCTTGGTCTGCTGAAGCATTACTAATCTTCTGGCAACTACCAAACCCAGTGTAAGCGTTCAGGCAGTGCCGCCTGCTGCCAGCAGAGGGCGGCAGCGGCGCCTCCCCAAGACAACTACAGCCTGGAACTCCAGCCCCCAGAATGCCCTGAGCTGATCACCCAACAAGCTGCACCTGATGCGCTGGCTATATAAGCCTCCGCCAAGCAGCCAACAACTGCTACACCTTTGTAGAGGGGTAGCCAGTAAGGGTATTAGTGAAAAGAAACAAAAAGAAACAAGACAAGTGATGGAAAAGAAAAGAGACAAGACACATGTAGAGAAAAAAAGAAAAATGAATAAAAAAAAAAAGGAAAATGGGGGTTAAAACTGAAAACAAAAGAATAAAAAGAGGAAGAGAAATATAAGAATAAAAGAAGAAATGTGAGGACCTAGAAAAGAAACAATCCCCTTTCTGTTTGACCCTTTCCTAGTTGTTTGTTCTTTTATAATTATTCCCTTTTGTTTGAGCATGCCACTGTGTCATGGAGACCCATTCCAGGAAGCTCTACACAGTTTTTGAGCTTATCTGAAGGCCACGTGAAGTTTGGAGGTCCGTAGTGATTGACACTGCAGAAAGTTGGCGACCTCTGTGCACTCTGTGCAGTCTGCGTGTCTAGGTGCTTGGTTTTATACACCTGTGGTCATGGAAGTGATTGGAACACCTGAATTCAATTATTTGGATGTGGGAGTGAATACTTTTGGCTATATAGTGTATGTCTAGTTGAGGATGCTGCAGCGTCGCAGGACCCTGCAGTTCTTTGCTCGAACGCGAGATGGAAATACAGACGTTTTGACTACAGAACTAAAACTGTGCTGTGCATGTGCTGATTGAAAACATGTGGGCAACATGGCAAACCAAATAGTCCATTGTTTTTAATTGAGTTCCAATGGAAAATTCCACCACTGTAAGTGTTTCCTAAGGCTGCATAATGAGCAGTCAACTCCATCAAGACGTAGAGAAGTGGTGGAATAAGCCAGATGCTGATTTTTGTCATAGTCATCAAAGTCTTGTTGGTGAATTCCAGACAAACCCAGTGATTAACAACAGCAACAACAGTACTGTCGCCGCTGTCACCATTCAAATTACATGGCTTCATATTGTTGCAGGTCATGTACCACTGTAAAGAGGCCTACCAATCTGGCCCTTTAACCCCTTTTCCAGTTATGGAATTTGTAATCTTTCATAGGTGTGACACTGGGTGGCTGTAAATAAATAAACTAATTAACCATTAACTGACAGATCAAATAAGTGGCTGATCAATGTTATTAGTTAAAAAATATATAAATATAATAATAAATTAATAAAAATGACTTTCTTAAATATTAAAGAAAAACACTGGATGTGGTGGACTGTGATAACTTCTAGATGTTTTCTGCGGCACACTGTCAAAGCTGCTGGAGTCATGCCCTTTATTTTCATCTTAACTTGGGTTAGTAATGAGTGGTTAATATTATAATTGTAGAAGATTAGAATATGTAATAAATAACTGTATATAATGCTAGTCCCCCATCTAGCCAACAACGAGAGTCGCAAGAGGCAGTCTCTCTCTTTTTCTCTTTCCTGCCTGGTCCTCTTGAAAGTGCCCATGTTGCCAACACCAGACAAGCCTCAGCTGGCTCTCAATAACGATCATTAATTACTGAAAAAAATAATACTGTCCAGTAGAGTAAATAAAAATACCGTTCAGTAGTATGTGCAGGTGGCTCCCCACACATCTGCATCATAAGTCAATATACAGAAGATAAATTTCAAACATACAGTGGAATTTGTACCCTACTAATGCTTGTGTGTGTGTGTGTGTTTTTACAGGGATGTTTCGTCTCAAGTATTCTCCTCAGTCTGACAGCCAAGACTCCGGTGACTAGGGGCAATTTCAAGAGCATGTGTTAGATTGTTTGGACCGGAGCCCTCGTCCGTGTGAACTCGCACTCACCGAAAGTCCCCTCAAAGGGACAAGGCTCTGGATTTTGTCCACAGCTGAAGCACTTGAAAAAACACTCCAGCCTGTGCTTCTCCCAGTGCTGTTGTGGGACTCTGTGAGAAAGCGGTTACGATCGTTACCTTGGAGAGATCGCAGACAGCCTAGCACAACCAGTCATGGAGTCGGACTTTATAGGGAATAATAAAACCAAAGAAGAAAAGGACACCGTGCTTGACGAGACAAATCTTTAGAAATGAAAATTGCAAAGGGAGAATGTAAACATGTCGTGTTCTTCCCCCTTGTCCCTCTCAGGTCCACCATCGGCCTCTAACTGCGTTTTGTACAGACATCATTACTGCTTTCAGACAGTAATGTGCAGAGATTGCACATCTTTGGTAGGAAGAAGGAAAGAAGACACTGCCATCTTCCAGTTCTAAGGAAACACTAGTAACGTGATGGTATTGACTCTTCTGCACCAGTGCACAGGATCTTGGAAGCCTTCTGGAAGAGCGTTTGGATGTTTTACTTGTTTATTTTATGTGGTTACATAGTTTTTTCTTTTTTTTCTCAAAATGTACCATTGATTGCCATGAACAACATCACACTACCCAGGAATGACACTTAACCTTTTTATAGCAAGCTTTTTTTGTTGAATTCATTATCTGCAATGTCTTTTTGTGATGTTGTTTTGGAAAACGGATCACAGTTTTGATATCAGATGTCTCAAGTCTTTTGCAGCTAGTCCCTCATGTTGGAACACAGCTATGGTGAAACACCTCTACCTGCAGCAGCCTGAAGCTGAGGTGTGGGGCTTACCACTCATAGTTCAGAACAGGTTTTAGTTTTAGTCTTTTTTTCTTAATGTGATGGTGTTTAAAATCCACAGCTGCCTGTGGTGGGCCCTTTCGATGTGGACAGATTTACACCTTTTCTATCATTTATTTGGAAACCGACTTGCAGAAGGACATCCTAAACTGTTAAATGTTTCCTACTGGGCGATGTACATATGCATGGCGCTAGAAGCTAGCCATAAAGCAATCATTATGATCAAATATAGGTTTACCAAACTGCACCTTAGCTAATTTATCAAGGACTACAGTAGCCTGACACATAATGCACTTCTATGCTGAAACTCTCACTTTTCAGCAGAAATCATTCAAAGGAAATCTACAGAAGGTTTTCCATGTATTCCTTTAGCCAGAACTTGCAGTAATCAGCTATGCATGTTGCCTTATAACAAGTATTCGTTCTGTACATTTGGAATATCTATGTAGTCAGCGTCTTTTATTATCATAAACATGTTTTAACTTGAAAGATAATCATTTTTTTTTCTCTTGTACTATTTTGGCTCTTTTGTATTTAACAGTGGATGATGAATGGACTTTGTATTCAGAGTTATTTTGTATACAATATCAATTTGACATTTTTCAAAATTAAACTTTGAAACAGAACCTACCTTTCATGGAACCCTCAGGGGTGATCCTTAATTACCTTTAGTCATGGGACCATAATTATATCTCAATCTGTGGCGGTTATACTTTTTGGTTGCATTGATTCTATATGCTCATTCGGGGTTTAGGGTTATTGGAGGTTCCTCTGGTGGAAAAAGTGCAAACTAACAAATTGCTTCAATTTGGTACAAGCAATTGAATGAAGTTTTACTCAACTCAAAAAATGACTTTGATTGAAACAGTCGTTCGTTCCAAGTCCCTTTTTTAGGTTGAACTAATCTAATTTGTCATGTTTTTGGTTGGACCAACTAAATACTCTTTACAGTGTGGCTTCCCCTTTCTCCGAGTGGATAACCCTGATCATTGAAAGAGAACTGAAAGAGAACTCGGTTAAACCTTAGTGAAGGTCGTGTCTTCTGAGGACGTGAGTGAATTATCTGCTGTTATATGGTCTTTATATGATTTTGATTATTAAAAATTAGTTTTTCATAATATTTGCATAATGTTTATCACAAAACTGTTATAAAACAACATTTCAGACATCAGGCAGCGTATTCATAACCAATTGACATAAGAACATTTTGCAAAGGGGGCTTTTCAAGTTGAGTGTGTGGTTCCATTCTCCACCAGCGTAAACAATTCTGACTTGTCTAGAACAAAGCATTTCAGACCAAACCACTCTAAATGAACTTTACTTCTCAACAGTTACTGACGTTGATTATTTAGGACCTGTTTTTATTCTCCTTACTCAGACTCACACTTCCTCCTCCTTTCATTTATAACCCTCCCCCCAAAAAATCTTTAAAATGATGGAAATGTTTAAATAGAGATTAAGTGAGGATGTTTTAAGGTACATATTTAGACTTTGTACTTTTGATGGTGCATGTTCATTGTACCTTCTGACAACGTTTCAGTGCAACGCAAGTCCTGGAACACGTTTAGCCATTACCTGACCAAAAAAACACTTTCGTATAACAAAGAAATTCCAACAAAAAATGATCAAAACCTCTTTTATTTTATTTCAACTACAGAATCCTAAAGCTGTTTCAGCATTTAGCCTTGACTGTCCTACAGAATGTCAGTGTAAATTTAAACATACTGGAAATAGATAACTTTATAGAATAGAATACTAGATACGATATATAATAATAATGTTCTTTGTGCTTTGCTTTGATGAGAACTGATGAAACGTAGCATCAGCTGAACCCTGCATAGCGGTTATTTAACGCAGGCTCAAATATTCAAACCCCCCTGAAGAGCCTGATGGATCAGATCAGGTTTCCCAAAAGCATCTTCATGATTAGATCATCTTAGCTGGTCGGGAAAGTGGTTAATGTGATACTCGCTCTACTGCTCAACAGTCATTAAGATGGGACCCTGTGCATCAAGAGATTTCTCAGTCGCAGTCGATCTGTAGGGATCTTTAAACTTCTGTACTCTCGCTGTCTCTCCTACAATACTAAAACTTTTACTGGAAGTTAATGTAGTAGGACTTGAGCAGTTCCCCCCTAAGCAGTTGTAGTTAAGCCAGTTCTGATTTCATGATCAAGTTTCAACAGGAGGTGAAGTACAGCTGTTATTAAAAGAAAATTGAGATACAGGATTTTGTGTCACTGCAATATGTATCCTATATGTGGGAAACTCAAAAACCAGAGAAGTACTCGGCTTTGTTTCCTTATTTTTAGGATCTACAAACTATTGTGCCTACTGAATAGAATTAACCTCAATAATGAATTTTTTAATAATTCAGATTTTTCTGTTTACAAATCCTCGATTTTCTTCTTGTTGTTTTTAATAGTTTATACTGTTGAGATGTAACAGAGTCATTCAGACTGGTTGGGTGTGAACCATTCTGTTCTAGATAATAGAATAAGAGAACGTTCACAGTGGTGGTGATAGGAACCAGTTATGTTAACACACATAGGAAATAGTTTTGAATTTGCTGCCTGATGTCTGAGACGCTGTTTTACAGGAGCTTTGTGACTGGTTTCTCTTTTAATCCATTCGTGGTGGAGGGATACATGCTGCAGGGTGTTGTGAGGCAAAAGGAAGAGGAAGCTTATTATTTCCAGGTTTTCCAGATTTCCTCATCATTAAACATTCCATGTAACACCCAGACACGTGTGGGTTCACTGGTGGTTTAGATGGAATATTAAGAACCTTGGTGTTCCCCTTTACCACCACTGTACAGAACATCTGAACCACCTCAGGCCAAACCTCTCTGAGGAATTTGTCTACTGCACACTTGCCAGGAGCAGCAGGACGAGCCATCCACGGCGGCCAGGGGACAGTTGGGGGTTAGGTGCCTTGCTCAAGGGCACTTCAGTCGTTACTGCTGGTTCCCAAGCCTCCAGCCTATGACTGTTTACATCTCGAATGACTTTTGCCGACACTTCTGGTGGAATTCCCCCTTTAATAAGAACTGCCAGCTGTTACCATGACATGTAACTCATCCTGTTGTGCTTTCCACAGAGTACCTCACCTCTTTCCACTGGATAGAAATCAGATTCAGATGAAACCGGATTACTGCATTCCGATTTATGTCTTTACATAAAGGACTGGCCGGTTAGCATGTATGTAAACGTAGTCATGAAACAGCATAAGCACTGCACGATGGCTCACACAAAGCAACAAACTGAATATATTCCTCTGTTTTATTTCTCTTTTAAAAGAACAGACAGATGAAGAAAAGAGCCGTGTCATATTGCTGTAGATGCAGACGAGGTCGGAGGGACAGCACAGAGATGAGAACAGAGAAAACACGCCACCTCCTCCCGTCTCCGTCGCATCCGCTTCCAAACAAACAACCTTTCCTTTATTTACTTATTCTGTTTATTACACATACGTATAGCATATGAACACTTGTTTGTTTATTTATGTTTTTGTACAAGGAAACATCTCTTTAAATAAAAACAAAGACCATTAAGCTAAACGCGAACGCTCAGGATAAAAGGCATCTAAACTTTTTTTTTTTCTGATGAACATTTACCTGTAAGACATACGGACGTTGGCGTACAGTAGCACACATATGCGTTTATAAAGGCGTAAATAACTCTCTCTATTAAAACCAGGAATTCTAAAAGCGTGCACCAAAAGAGAAGCCGGGGACTCGCGGATGAGTCCAAACTCGGGCTGCCCTCGCCTGCGTCAGTGACGTCTGCATCCAAAACAGGTAGCTTCCCGTACGTCACGGCACACGCAGGCAGGCGGCCTACAGCGTGGTGGTGTTGCCGTTTTAGTTTTTTTAATCCAATGTTCCTTTTTGCAAACGACATTCATTCATTCACTCACTCACTCACTCACTCCTGGTCCTCTTCTACACGTCTGGCTTGTTTTGACGACTCTTTATTTTTCCTATCTGCATTAAAAAGCTTTGCACTACAATCATAACAAGGTTTCTGATATCTTAGCATTTCACACCCTCATTTCGCCCCACGTCTCTCAGTCACGTTGGAGGGGACGTTAGAGGGGGGGTGGGGGATAACGTTTGGGCTTTCGCAGGTTGCTGATCCTCCACGTCCACGGAAGGAAGGTGCGGAGGGGAAAAGGCAGAAACCGCTGAGCTATTTAGATAAGATTTGGTTTGATCAGCAACAAGCAGTTGGTCTGAACTGAGCTAGATAACGGAGGGCCGTCCGGTTCCCCAAAGAACACGCAAGTGACTTCACCTTACAGATCCGAGACAAAGTCTCGCACAAGCTGATAAAACTACCCTCAATAAAATCAAATAAATTACACCCGGGTACGAGGCTCGAGCGATCCTGTCCCGGAGACTTGGACCTGAACCGCGTTTACACCGACAGGCTTTCTGCTCCAAGTACGTCTGATATTTAGATTATATAAGTTTTACGTTTGTTTCCCTCCAAGATCAAAACAAAACAAGAACATCCAAGCGGGTCTGACGTGTCCGATTTGTTTCCGTCTGGATTCGGGATCCACATTCAAACAAACCGTCTCGTAAATGCTCTTGTGCAGATGGCGTGCCTGAAAACACACAAACCTGATAAAGGAAATGAAACAAAAACCCCATTCACAAACAAACCATTTCATCCCCTTCTTTCTTTCAAGCTCTGACCACCCTTAGCGACCGAAAGGAACGAGGGCAGTCTACCCCAACAGCAACAACAAAAAAATACCCCTTTTTGATCCATAGTGACAAAACACCTTGATAAAGGAGGCTGGGCTCAAAGGACGGGCATCTAGGGGCTGAGACAATGGCTGGGGTCAGCCAAAAAAAAAAAAAAAAGGACCTAGCTCTTAAGGTCCTATCTGCATGTGTGTGTGTGGAGGTCTAATGGTGGGCGAAAGGGTAGGTGGGGTTTGGAGGGGGGTGGGTGGAGGAGGTCATATTATTGTCCAGAAGAAAGAGCCTGTAGACGTTTTACTGCGAGGCCGCTGCTCCAAAAGTCTCCTGGGAAGCGTACACCATGTACAGGAAGCCATCTTCATCCCTCTCGCGCTCGTAGACCTCGGAAATGGCCGTGGAAACGGACACCATGCTGTGGCCGTTCACCAGCAGGAAGAAGGCCTGGTTGGAGTTCAGCTGGAGGCGCCTCCTGGTGGCGAGAGAGCACAGAGCGTCAGCACTTCTATTTTAACCCACTCCTATTTTTAGCCTGCTTTCATGTGCAGAGCTGAGGATGAATATTAACCAGGGCCTGGCTCTAATTCAGAAGCTCTGCCTCCTTTTCAATTCTGACTGTAGAAGTGATGGAGGAAAAGAAAGCTCGGCCCAATGACTGCACGGCTGGTGCACGCCGTGATCGTGATCCGAAACAGAGCAGGCTTATTTCTAAATGGACCAACAGAGGACTTTACAGGTTTAGAAGTGGGAACTTACCTGATGATCTTGATGAGTTCGCTCATGTTCACATGGTCAGGAACCAGAAACTTCGTTTTGTCCAGAATGGGCAGCTGCTTCTCGCCCTTGTACCTCTCAATGATGACCTGAAACCAGAATCAAACACATGGTGAAGCAACAGTGCAAACGGTTGGCTCCAACAAATCCTTGGGACTAATTGTAGACACGGGGGTCCGAGTCCCCCTCAGTGTCACTGCTGGACTGAGAATCGCCCACCAACCAAAACTATCCAGCACAATAGCGTCCTGTGGGGCAGCGTCCTGTGGGGCAGCGTCCTGTGGGGCAGCGTCCTCTGAACAGTGCTGAAGGACTAGAGGATGACCAACACTGCACTGTGCAGCAGCAGATGAGCTATCGTCTCTGACTGTCCATCTACAAGGTGGACCAGCAAGGTAGGAGTGTCTAATAGAGTGGACAGTGAGTGGACACAGTGGACACTCCAGCAGCACTGCTGTGTCTGATCCACTCACACCAGCACCACACACACTAACACACCACCACCACATCAGTGTCACTGCAGTGCTGAGAATGATCCACCACCCACATCATACCTGCTCTGTGGTGGTCCTGTGGGGGTCCTGACCATTGTAGAACAGGGTAATACAGTACACAGAGAAACAGATGCACTACAGTCTGGACCTGTACACCTACAGAGAGTCCTGTATGGTCAGGGGAGCTGATAGAGTGGACAGTGAGTGGAGATACAGGGAGATGTACCTAACCGAATGGCTGGTACATTTTGTGTGTGTGGTTTTTGTGACATCACAAACTGTACATGTAAACACAGTGTGAGCATGCTGCATCAAACTCAGTTCCCTGTGACACCAGCTCTTTAATATTAATAGGTCTTTGCTGCGCTGTGGCTGTACCCAGCTGCACGCTGTCTGCTGCACTTCCTGTGTGCAGAGCCACAGAGTTCTTCCTCCTCAGAGGGCTGGTAATGAGCTGGTGAGCTAGAACAGGTGTGCTATAGCAGTCCTCTGAAGGACCTCTGCTCTGGAGGGATTAGAAACGGCCTGAAGGGTTGGAGGTGTTCAGGAAACGATCGCCCAGAGAGTCGGGGTACGTGTGCAGCAGATGGGACGCTGGACTGTCACCTAATCCTAACGCTTGTATAACAATACTGCTCAATAGCTCCGGCAGTAGAGGTGACTCCTCACACCTATTCTCTTTCATGGACGTGCTCAGATGTGCTGATGCAGGTCAGCTGACTGACGACTCCTTCAGTGGCTCTAATTCTTGTATTAGAGTGTAAATGTAATCCTTTAGCCGCAGGAGGCGCAGCTGGGTGGGTTTAAAGAGCCCACAGGGTGATCAGGAGATTACTGACCTCAAGGCCCTTGTGACCTCTCCAAGGCCTAGACACCACCTTTACAAAAACGAGGACATGTCCCAACAAGCCCTTAAACAAACAACAGCAAACGCTTCAGCCGAGTCCGGCCACACGAGCAGGTCATGGTGGACGTCACCTGCAGCCAGGGCGGGTTTGTTCAGCACACATAACCAACATAACGGTGCCGTGTGACCATTACTGTCAATCATCGTATCAGAGTACACAACACTGATCATCATAACAGGTAACGTGAATATGAGCATGGAGCCACCACCAACATTCAGACCTGACAGGTACCACTAATCCTAAAATCACCAAGGAGTCAGGGATTTAGAGACGGGGTATTTTTAGGATTGTGGGATTCAGATTGGGATTTTAGGGATTTAGATATTAGGCATTAGGTATCTTTAGGGATTGTGGGAGTCAGATTGGGATTTTTAAGGATTGTGGGATTCAGATTGGGGTTTTTAGGGATTGTGGGAGTCAGATTGGGGCTTTTTGGGATTTGGGAATTCAGATATTAGGTATTTTTAGGGATTGTGGGAGTCAGATTGGGGCTTTTTGGGATTTGGGAATTCAGATATTAGGTATTTTTAGGGATTGTGGGAGTCAGATTGGGGCTTTTTGGGATTTGGGAATTCAGATATTAGGTATTTTTAGGGATTGTGGGAGTCAGATTGGGGTTTTTAGGGATTGTGGGAGTCAGATTGGGGCTTTTTGGGATTTGGGAATTCAGATATTAGGTATTTTTAGGGATTGTGGGAGTCAGATTGGGGCTTTTTGGAATTTGGGAATTCAGATATTAGGTATTTTTAGGGATTGTGGGAGTCAGATTGGGGTTTTTAGGGATTGTGGGAGTCAGATTGGGGCTTTTTGGGATTTGGGAATTCAGATATTAGGTATTTTTAGGGATTGTGGGAGTCAGATTGGGGTTTTTAGGGATTGTGGGAGTCAGATTGGGGTTTTTAGGGATTGTGGGAGTCAGATTGGGGCTTTTTGGGATTTGGGAATTCAGATATTAGGTATTTTTAGGGATTGTGGGAGTCAGATTGGGGTTTTTAGGGATTGTGGGAGTCAGATTGGGGTTTTTAGGGATTGTGGGAGTCAGATTGGGGTTTTTAGGGATTTGGGAATTCAGATATTAGGTGTTTTAGGGATTGTGGGAGTCAGATTGGAGTTTTTAGGGATTTGGGAATTCAGATTGGGGTTTTTAGGGATTTGGGACTCGGATATTAAGTATTCCTGTTATGTAGTGTTTTGAATTCAGAATCATTTTTGGAATATCAGGATTCAAATTCAGATTTGCCCCTAATTAACAGAGAGTTATAAAAATCCACATGAGCTGGTTTATATGATTTGCAAACAATTAAAACATCAGTCGATCAGCTTCCAGCGTAGGACTCGACGCTGCTGGGCGTTTTCAAAGTTTCCCGCCCCGTTCGTCTTGCCCTTGTTTGTGTGAATTCCCGTCCTCAACCTGCCGACCTACGTGAGTGAGAAGCCGGACTGTCGGATGTCCCCCTCCTAAACGAAAGAATGATGGTATGGAAGTCCAGAAAAGGGGAGTTGGAATTTTCTGGATTGCCATACCACCCTGGCGCCCAAATTCCCCAAACTTAAACCCAGTGGAGCGTCTGTGAGCCCACAGCAGCGGTCATCGTAACGCTATGGGCCCTCCCTCACGCTCCCTCCAGCAGCTGTGGGATGCACTACAGTCAGCATGGCTCCTGGTGACAACCTGCGACAACGAACCAGGACATTAGAGTCACTCCCAGCCCTTCCAGCTGGTGTCTGTGCTGCACACGGCAGTGGTCATAATAATGTGACTCGACTGTGTAAAATGCTGATAGAATAAAACCTCACGTTGATTAGAGTGGAGGCACATATAGGACTAGACCTGTAGATGGAGGTTACAGAGGTCACTGCATTAACCCACAGGAACAGACCCTCACACAGACGTTAGGACACTGTCGGGGTTGATGCTAACGTTAGGACAGTGTTAAGGCGGTTCCGTCTAGTTACCATGTTTTGTGTTATACTGGTTTCTTATCTGGAGTTCATGGAGAGGGTCTGTCCTACACCCAGTCCTAACTGAAGTCGTCATGGTGACCGAACCGATAGGATAAGGTTTCAGACTCAGGAGCTTTCCGTAATGCGGCCCTGGATCAATACAACAGCTGCATTAACCGATCACCCTCACTCTGGCACCACAGCAGAGGCAGGAACTGACTCCAGATCAGATTTCAGAGCTGCTTTGCTCATATCTCCGAATGCTCCAGTGTAGGGAGGGACATGGACTTACCGGGATTTTGTTGGGGTGCTGCTCTCGGATCTGTTTCACGTCGTCCACTCTCTGCTCTGTACAGACACAGACAACAGCCACACGTCAGACCCAGCCTACCACACGAACGTACAGACATGTTCACATGAGCCGTCATCACTGTGAATGGGGGTGCGGCCCTAATCGCTGATCCGATTAGCTGTTAGGATCTAGTTACAGGCAGCTCTGAGTAACGTCCGAACGGTAACCCATACAACACAAACAATTCCGAATCCTGCAGTACAGGACTCTCCACTTCCCAGAGCCTCTCGTCTGCTTTCCCTCTTTCCCGCAGTGTGTTATTTTTACCTTCTGTGCATGTAAACGTTCCCACAGCCCAGAAACCTCTTTTCTCAGCTGCCCGAAACTCCTTGTTGAAATTCCAGCCCTTTCCTTTCATCCCATCCCCAAGGAGCGCCTCACTCCACGCTGGCTGTGAGTGAACTGTGTTTCTGGAGCTTTAATTCTCTATAACCGGTTTCAGTGCCCCAAACACACAAGCAGCCGAGCGCTGGGACTGCTCTTCCCTGTGTATCCGAGAAGCCTTAAATCAGGAGTCCAGGAACCGTGCACGGTTCTCTTTAGTAGCATGGTCTAATTCAGGTAATGTGTCTTACTAGATGCTGCATGTCCTGCGATGCGAGTACCGCTCAAGCGTATGATGCAGCGATGATGCTGCTGAAACGATATATCGTGCAGCACTACATCACGATACTCCATGTTCACGATATGCATTATAATATTTCGTTTTCCTGAGATTTAATAAGTCGTAATAAGTGCATCACCACCTGCAGTGATACATATACAAATACTACAATAATGCCGACATCAGCAATAATTATTAACCAATTACTTTAATTTCTAGAATTATTTTAATTCAATATTTTTTACAGATCACTAAATCGGGTTAGACAGGCCTAATTAACCCATTAGAGCCCACAGTGACGTACAGCCTTTTAAACGTCTGTAAGGTTCTTTACACAGCTTTACCCTTCACCTGAACACATGGAGTCCCTGAGTGACATATACCCAACATCCTGGATGCAGTCACATGACAGATGGTGAACATATGAGCTCGTTTAGAAAATGGCGGTGTGATTGGTTAGTGCAGTTAGAGACAAAACCAGCTCATTTTACAGCCTGGGTTTTATACCTATAAGGTTCTGACCCATTTAAGAGCTCTAATGTTCATATACCCATATTCTATATCACATATACCCATATTCTATATAACACATACCTATATTCTACATCACATATATACCCATATTCTATATTACATATACCCATATTCTATATTACA
This sequence comes from Prochilodus magdalenae, assembly GCA_024036415.1. Taxonomy (NCBI): domain Eukaryota; kingdom Metazoa; phylum Chordata; class Actinopteri; order Characiformes; family Prochilodontidae; genus Prochilodus; species Prochilodus magdalenae. Next base: position 143,194 of record JAMWET010006650.1, on the reverse strand, counting down.
TATACCCATATTCTATATCACATATACCTATATCTATATCACATATACCCCTATTCTATATTACACATACCCATATTCTATATTACACATACCCATATTCTATATCACATATACCCATACTCTATATTACACATACCCATATTCTATATTACATATACCCATATTCTATATTACACATACCCCTATTCTATATCACATATACCTATATCTATATCACATATACCCATATTGTATATTACATATACCCATATTCTATATTACACATACCTATATTCTACATCACATATATACCCATATTCTATATTACATATACCCATATCTATATCACATATACCCATATTCTATATCACATATACCCATATTCTATATCACATATACCTATATCTATATCACATATACCCATATTCTATATTACACATACCCATATCCTATATCACATATACCCATATTCTATATTACACCATTTCTGGAACACCATGATGACCAATTATGAACTCGTCGTTGTTGTGACATATGCTACCAGTAATATGACCCTATAAGACGCCACATGTACCTCTATGTATATCATAATACCCATGTTTTATATTACAACTGATATGATATAACTATATCACATATATACCCATATTTATATTACACCATTTGTGGAACATATATGATGACCAATTATGATATATATTATTGTGACATATGCACCAGTACACATGACACATACACATATACATATACATGTGACATCTTTGTCACATACACACTACACACATTATATATAACTGATATGATATATATATATATATATATATATACATAGTTATAAGTTACCCTTCATTATTTTCCCTTAAGGGTAAACGGGTCTGGGCTCTTATGGGTTAACATCACTGTGTAATAAAACATCAGTGTGATGGCGATATCCATGATATCATCTCCGTCCAAAGAAAAACAAGTATCTCCAAACTGGAAACCCTACAGGAGAGGCCAAAACCTCATTTAACTCCAGTGTAAGTCTATGGAACCAGACGTCTCTCCCATCAGCCTTGGGCCCTTCTTATTGGTCCACTGATCATGAGATTCTCTCTGTGTAAAGAGCAGCTGCTCTGTTCAAATGATGCATTAAAGTAAAAATGTTTCTCATTGGACAGCGCCGATATCCTCAGAAAAGCCCTTCTACGACGATAGCGATAACAGACCACCATATCGCCCACCCCTGACAGGGGTCCTATAAATAGGTTGTTGACTGAACTGTCAAATAACCCAGACCAACACGTTTAATGAAGCTGTCTACATACGTGACGCCCCGGTTTGGACGTATCCTACATTCTCCAGAAACTCGGACGCCCCGTGAGCCTCTAAAGCTGCGGGACTATGTAACGTGTGAGGGGCTAGAACAGAAACCCTGAAGTTAACAGCAGAGGGCTGGGCGAAAGAGAGAAGTTCCACGTGTAGCTGAGGATGACCAGGCCACCAGCAGCACCCATGACTCAGCACTTCCTCCGACAGCAGTAAAAACCACAACCACGAAACAATAAAACCACACAGACGAATTAAACAGGGCGCAGCACCCGGAACCGGAACGTGAGGGTACTGTAACTCAGTCTGCTCATGCTCCTCAACAAAGCCTACACCTCTAGACACCACCAAAGGTTCCTCTGCAGTTCTGCTTCTCTATGTAAATGTGGACAAGGACTATAATTCACCATATACAGGGTTCTTTAAGGGTTCTTCAGTAGAGACAATGGGTCTCTAACCATTGGCTACTTGGTTCTTTGCCTGTTCTAATGGTTCTTAAGATTAATGGAGAACGTGATGAATATGGTCCTACACTGACACACGCATGATATCAGTCTGTAACTGGATTATGGAGTGGTGTTCCCTCAAGGGACGGTTTGGGAACCTCCACACCTGTGTAAGCTGTGAGGTGTTCCCTTGTGAGTGAGGCTGAACACTGGCCAGCATGCTCATGGCGAGGGGAATTATCGGAGTCTGAGGGAGGCTTAGTAGGTCAAGCGAGTGCCAGATGGATGGGACACACGCATATCCCGCACATCAGTGCAGCGTTCTTTAGCTTCCATGGGATACGGAAGCAGAAGAACCACCAGAGTGTCCCTGTTAACGCCACCACTCCGCACACATCTGGGCTTGTGAGGTCGCTAACAGTTTCCTAGAGGACTGGCAACATTTGGGTTGGAGCTGATGGTGGGGTTCGTGTTGGGTGCAGACCCCATGAAGCCATGAACCCCAGTTGTCAATAAGACACTGTATGGTGGTGGTTCCATACTGGTGTGGGGTGTGTTCTCTTGGCATGGGTTGGGTCCACCATGGTGCCCACTACGTTTCACTGCTTGGTGACCATCTGTGGGACATTCCAGCAGGATAGCACCGTGCCATCAGACCCAGGCTGTCTAGAACTGGTTGGAGGAGCATTCTGGAGAGTTCTGATGAATGGTGGAACCTGTACCTTCACCCAGCATGAGCCCAATCGAGGCACTCCACCATCACGCCTTGTTCTAACGTCACCTTGTGCCGGTTCCCAAGTCGCCCCCTGAGGGAGTTTACATACTGCTATCACAGGCCTTCTGGTATGTCAGTTTTGGTTCTATAAAGCACCAAAACCGGTTCCTTCTGTGGTTACGATGTCAAGCCCCACACACAGAATAGCTCCACACACCCACACACACCTAGATACATACGTACGTACATACATACATACATACATGCAGCCCATAAACAGCTCGTTAGCGCAGCTCAAGCGAGATCTTAGATTTGATCTAATCTTTGTTGACACTGCACCCTGACATTTAAGCACGCAAATGGTTCCTCAAGTGTGCAGGTTCTATATAGAACCATAACCGGCTACTGACACAATGATGAGCTTGTAACAGAAGAACCCTTTTTAATACTATCTATAGAACCACCTTTTTAAAAGTTCTGTTTAGAACCAACACATTATCCATCAATCTGAAGAACCAATTGCATGCTCAGTTGGTTCTTTGCATGGTGAAATGGTTCTATATAGCACCCAAGGTTCTGGTGGTGTTATGATGTCAAGCTTATAACAGCAAAACCCTTCTCTACAGAACCATATAAGTACACAGCAATTTGGATGCTTATGTGGTTCTTTGCATTGTAATAAGGTTCTATACACCACCAAAAAAGGTTCTGCTATGGTTCTTATGTAAACCCTTTTTGGTGCTATGTAGAACTGTGTACATACATACCCTTCCATATAAAACCGTATACAACACATTCTCCATCAACCTAAATCTGCATCCTTAAGTGATTCCTTCCATGGTGAAATTGTTCTAGATAGCACAAAAAGGGTTCTGTAATTGGTCTCAAGCATATAATAACATAAGAAGAGTCCCATATAAAACCATATAGAACATATTCTCTACGAAGCTGAAGAACCATGTGCATTCTTATATGGTTCTTTGTGTGGTAAATTGGTTCTAGGTAGCACCCAAAATGGTTCTGCAATTACTATATGAAGTCAAGCTTATATCAACAAACCATCTACACAACACATTCTCCAGGAATCTAAAGAATCATGTATATGCTTATATGGTTCTTTGCATGGTGTAATTGTTCTAGGTAGCATAAAAAGGGTTCTGTAATTGTTCTTTCCATTGGTGAAACTGTTCTAGATAGCACCAAAAAGGCTTCTGCAATTGTTATATGATGTCAAACATGTATCAACATAAGAACCTCCACACATAAAACCATATACAACACAACCTCCATAAAGCCAAAGATTCTCTGCATGGTGAAATTGTTCTAGATAGCACCAAAAAGGGTTCTGTAATTGGTCTCAAGCATATAATAACATAAGAAGAGTCCCATATTAAACCATATAGAACATATTCTCTACGAAGCTGAAGAACCATGTGCATTCTTATATGGTTCTTTGCGTGTTAAATTGGTTCTAGGTAGCACCCAAAATGGTTCTGCAATTACTATATGAAGTCAAGCTTATATCAACAATCATGTATATGCTTATATATTTTTTGCATGGTGTAATTGTTCTAGGTAGCATAAAAAGGGTCCTGTAATTGTTCTTTCCATTGGTGAAACTGTTCTAGATAGCACCAAAAAGTGTTTCTCAATTGTTATATGATGTCAACCATATATCAACATAAAAACCTCCACACATAAAACCATATACAACACAACCTCCATAAAGCCGAAGAACCATGTGCATGCTTATATGGATCTCTGCATGGTGAAATTGTTCTAGATAGCACCAAAAAGGGTTCTACAATTGTTACATGGTCTCAAGCTAATAACAACAGAAGAAGCCCCGGCATGTAAAACCATAAATAACACATTCTCCACAAATCTGAAGAACCATGTGCATGCATATATGGTTCTCTGCATGGTGACACTGTTCTAGGTAGCACCATAACAGGTTCTGCAACTGCTATATGATCTCAAGCTTATATCAACATAAGTAGCCTCTCATATGAAACCATAAACACAACACATTCTCCACAAATCTGAAGAACCATGCGCATACATATAGGGTTCTCTGCATGGTGAAACAGTTCTAGGTAGCACCAAAACGGGTTCTGCAAATCTAGCTTATAGCAACAGAAGAAGCCCCCCCATATAAACCATAAAGAAAACATTGTCCACGAAGCTGAAGAACCACTTCACCATCCAAATAGCTGTTTGAGCGTTCATGGTTCTACGCAGAACCACTGTCTTTACTAAAGAACCCAAGTAAGCTGCTATAAGACGAAACCACAGTAGAGTATCATAGCAGTACTACATACAGCCCTATAGGGTTTTCCGAAAAGCTGCTTTCTAGAAAACCCCAGAAGTTGCACAAGCAAGTCACCCAGTCATCTCCTCCTCCTCCTCCTCCTCCTCCTCTTCCGAGGCCTCCTCAGCCTGCGTTACATGTTCAGGCCTCATCAGGTCAAAACAGGCCTGAATAAAAGCTAATGTATTTCCTTTCGTGTTTCTCTCTCTCTCTCTCTCAGCTTACAAGCCCCATCACAACCCCAACCCCATCCCCCAATACTGCAGCCTCCCTCCCTCCCTCCCTCCCTCTCTGAACACACAGACCACAGGAACATGAAGGGCTTGTTTTTCTCCTCTAACATACAGGCAGGCAGACATGTGGCCTAACAAAGACACTGCGACAGCTCAGAGGAGGCATAGCTTCTCCTCCTCCTCCTCCTCCTCCTCTCATAGCTCATTTCAGTGCATTAATAAAGCAGAGAAATATATCAGAGCTAATGAAGCCTGGCTGCTGAGGCTCGAGCACACATGGCCTATATCTGGTGTGAGGTCAATATGGATACGTGTGAGGTTTTTTTTACTCAACTAAACATTCATTTGTGACATATTAATAATTATGACGTAATGAGATCAATAAACTATGATATGATTCCAGTTCGGGCTGCTTTAAAAGTCAGCGAGTTGGATTTCGCCGTTCCACCTTAAATGGTGCAGCAGTTACGTTCAGGCCTCAGGCGCCAGGCTGTAACTGCTGCACCATTTAAGGTGGAACGGTGAAATCCCAAACCAGCTGACTCTGACTTTGATGCTACGTTTATGGGAGGATACAGTGTTACATTTACAGTCGTACAAATGTTACAATGTTCCTTTGATGCTGATACAATGTTGCCATCTGTAGAACCCTACACTGCACATCGTAACGAGCTGAGTCAGACTGACACTGAACCGAAAGCAAAGCTCGACGGACGGACGGCTGCTGCTCACCGAATGTCCTCCTTTGTTTGAACGTCTTTTCTGAGGGCATGTTGTTGTTGTTGTTGTTTGCTGCTGCTGCCGCTGTTGTTGTTTACCAGGTCCTCCGTGGGCAGACAGCTCGAGCTCTCGAAGTAAACAGGGCTGATAGATAGTCGGGTCTTCTGCTGAGGGTCCGTCCCGGAGACGCCAACTAACCCCTGTTCTAAAAGCCCTTCTTTCTTCTTCTCTCCTCCTCTCGAGTCTCTAACCAGCAAAACAAACCCGTCAGCTGACCTCTGACGTCACCGCCGCGCTATTGGGTGGGTTTCTTTTTCCACTACTCTTCCCACCCGTATTCTGACACGCCCCGCCCATCCTGCGCGGTGATTGGCTAGTCGTGGATCGGTTTGATTGGTCACGCTGTAGGGGGAGTCGCTTGGTTTGATAGGTGGGGGTTTTTAATCGTCAACGTGATCATAAAATTTAGCCTAATTTTTTAATTTATTCATTTCAATTGTAATTCTAATCATATTTTTAAATTGTAATTCTAGTTTTAATTAATTAAATAATGTAACTTAAATACTTGTCTTAAATATTTGACTTAAATTTAATTTAGAACTAGCAATACATTTTTATTTTAAAAATTTAATTTTAATTTATTTTTTAGCCTACTTGGAAGACCTTTATTATTATTATTATTATTATTATTATTATTATTATTATTATTATTATTATTATTATAAAAAAACTTTTGCAAAGTGCGTTTTAATTTATTTATTCGTCTAAGGTTAAATACACTCTGGTTTCCAAAAATTCAAGTTTTCTGGCAATTATTTGATGGTTTAGGTTTTCCTGATTTAATAAAACCATTTTATATTCACAGGTGTAAACTCGAATATAAAGATATAGGACATTATATTTGTAATTTTATTAATGATGTTCATTTTTTATATTTTTAAATACCTTTCTTTAAAAGGGAAACAATTTATATCTGATGTTTTTCTGTCAGTCATTTTTAAAAATGTGTTTATGGATAATCGTTTATCCTCTTCATTCCCTCTGGTCTGCACACTGCAAAAAAACAGATCTTGGCGAGTAAAATTCTCTTATATCCAGATGATATCTCTATAAAGTCTCATTTTGTAATTGTTTTAAGCTATTTTTAAGATTATTTAACTTGCTTTCATGCACATTTAACGTTTTACTGGCCATTACATTGACTTGTTTAAGCACGTTTCTTAAAGTACAGTGAGAAACAGTGTCTTACTAAAATCACTAAAAGTACAAAAAGCTTTAAAATAAGTTAAATAATCTTTGAGATACATGAACTAGGTTTAAGATGTTAACCAGACATCCACATTAACCCAGAGTGCTCAGCAGAACATTACCCAGCCTCACACTCTCCAGCAGACTTCACACACTTTATCCTAGTGCTGTCACTTCCCCAGGTAAATACATACGATCTGATCCTAGAACAACCGCCCATCCTGTGTGGTCTGATCCTAGAACAACTGCCCATCCTGTGTGGTCTGACCCCCTGGAACAACTGCCCATCCTGTTCAGTCTGATATGGAACAACTGCCCATCCTGTTCAGTCTGATACGGAACAACTGCCCATCCTGTTCTGTCTGATACAGAACAACTGCCCATCCTGTGTGGTCTGACCCCCTGGAACAACTGCCCATCCTGTTCAGTCTGATATGGAACAACTGCCCATCCTGTTCTGTCTGATACAGAACAACCGCCCATCCTGTGTGGTCTGACCCCCTGGAACAACTGCCCATCCTGTTCAGTCTGATATGGAACAACTGCCCATCCTGTTCTGTCTGATACAGAACAACCGCCCATCCTGTGTGGTCAGATCCTAAAACAACTGCCCATCCTGTGTAGTCTGATCCTAGAACAACCGCCCATCCTGTATGGTCAGATCTTAAAACAACTGCCCATCCTACGTAGTCTGATACTAGAACAACTGCCCATCCTGAGCAGTCTGTTATGGAACAACTGCCCACCCTGAGCAGTCTGTTATGGAACAACTGCCCACCCTGAGCAGTCTGTTATGGAACAACTGCCTATCCTGTTAGTTTTACTATTCAGTGTGGACCAGAGTGGGATGGGAACCCCTTTTAAGTCTTGGTTCCTCTTGAGGGTTCTTCCTCTTGCTCTGAGGGAGTTTTCTATGTCACTGTCTGCTTGGACACGGATTCTCTGTAAAGCTTATTTGTGACATTTGTTGTAAGAAAGTGTTATAAAAATAAACATTGACTTAAAAAAATAAACGTTGAATAAAAATAAATAAACAACAAAAAAGAAGCATTAATTAAAAAAGACCATTATTATGATTATTATTATTATGATTATTATTATTATTATTATTATTATTATACACATAGTGTACATGTATCACCACCCATCACCAGCCAATGGTAAAGACAAAAAGGCGGGACTTGTCAGAATAGGGGTGGGAAAAGAAAACCACCAGTGTGGAAGAGGTTAATGAGGGTGCTGGCAGTTTGAGTGCATTTTATGGAGTGAGTGTCACAATAACAGAAACAGCTGCTCAGAAAAGAAGCTAAACATTTCAGTCTAATAAACAGAAGAGAGTATACACAAATCACATCTACTGCAGCTCCAACAGACAGGGCTCTCTCCATCAGACGCACTCAAACTGCCAGCAAGCTCACCGGGATGGAACTCTCTGATGGCCCGGGTTTAAACGGCTCACTGAAACGTCAATAAAGCATTTTAATAAAATAGCAAAACCTCATAACTGAGTCTTTAACATACGACAGACAGAACCCCACGTCCTATCTTCATCATATCACTGTCCTGCACCTATCAGCTCTTCATAATAATAAACAGCCACTGTGTACCAGGAATCGGACGTGCAGTCAGTGCGGACCAGCGAGTGCTGTTTAATGTACAAAGGCTACCGAGCAGGCAGGTTGCACAATATCAGGAGCGCATGACTCAGAAGGCCGTGACCAGCGTTTTCTGAGCTGCATTAAGAAACAGCTGCTGGAGTGGCTATTATAGGTCAACGGTGACAAATTCTCACGCTCGGCGGAAATGTTAGGGCACGTCCCGCGGTGGGGTCCTTATTGTTGTTTCAGAGGCTAATAGCTAATATCCCACAGAGTAGCCCTGTAAGTAATGTGTGGTGCAGCCATGGAGTATGAAGCAGTCATCCTCACTGAGGTCATCCAGCCCTGGGGGGAGTGGTGTGTGTTGGGGGGGGTGTGGTCCTCCCCTGGTGTTATTCCCCTTTTAGTTTCCATCATCTGATATAAACGTGACTGGAGCTTCTGATGGGGAAATAAGGGCCATTCAGAGCCATTAACTCAAACTGGAACCGCCCGGCACGCTGCTTCTTAGAAATCATAAGGAGAAAAATTTGGAACAGTTACAGACAACTTCACGTCTACTCACTGGCCACTTTATTAGAAACACCCACCTTGTACTTCCACTCACTGGCCACTTTATTAGAAACACCCACCTTGTACTTCCTCTCACTGGCCACTTTATTAGAAACACCCCGTTGGGCTTCCACTCACTGGCCACTTTATTAGAAACACTACCTTGTACTTCCACTCACTGGCCACTTTATTAGAAACACTACCTTGTACTTCCTCTCACTGGCCACTTTATTAGAAACACCCACCTTGTACTTCCACTCACTGGCCACTTTATTAGAAACACTACCTTGTACTTCCACTCACTGGCCACTTTATTAGAAACACTACCTTGTACTTCCACTCACTGGCCACTTTATTAGAAACACCTACCTTGTACTTCCACTCACTGGCCACTTTATTAGAAACACCCACCCCGTTGGGCTTCCACTCACTGGCCACTTTATTAGAAACACCCACCCCGTTGGGCTTCCACTCACTGGCCACTTTATTAGAAACACCTACGTTGTACTTCCACTCACTGGCCACTTTATTAGAAACACCTACCTTGTACTTCCACACACTGGCCACTTTATTAGAAACACCTACCTTGTACTTCCACTCACTGGCCACTTTATTGGAAACACCTACCTTGTACTTCCACTCACTGGCCACTTTATTAGAAACACTACCTTGTACTTCCACTCACTGGCCACTTTATTAGAAACACCTATTCATGTCTTTATGGAGCTTGCTCTGTGCACTGGTGTGCGGTCATGTTGGAACAGGAACTCCCACAAAGTTGGGAGGATGGAATGGTCCAGAGTCTCTTGGTCTGCTGAAGCATTAAGAGTTCCTCTCACTGGAACTAAGGGGCGGAGCCCAACTCCTTAACTCCACCCCCACACCATAACTTGTCCAGTCACAGGCGCCTCTTTTTTTTCACTATGTCTTAAAACCAATTCTGACATACTCAAGAACACACAGGTGCAAACACTCAAACGTCTGAATCTGACGCTGCCTTACAGCTCAGTTATCTCACCTGTACACTGCTGAACGATATCCTCTAACTAATGCAGATATAAATATGCAGGTGAGTCATAATGTAAACATGGGTGTTTGCAGGTGATGCTGACTCAGCTCCATAGGCATGGCAGTGTTCCTCGAGGCAGTGCTGAGATCATAACCATGAACACATGATTGCTCGAGGCTCTGGCCACTAGATGGCACTCAACCAGAACAGATTGATGATAGATTAATCTAGTCACACTGGGTCTACTCATTCAGACATCAGTGGGCTGATATAACAGACCGGCGAGGGTACAGTCACATGATCAAAGGCATAATCAGAAATGGCTTTGATTTCTATTAGTACCCATAGACCTGCTTTAGAAGTGCTCAGGTGGATTTACAGGAGCTGACAATCAACATTAGAGGGCCAGTTTATTGGAAACACCCACCTTGTGCTTTCACTAACTGGCCACTTTATTGGAAACACCCACCTTGTACTTCCACTAACTGGCCACTTTATTGGAAACACCCACCTTGTGCTTTCACTAACTGGCCACTTTATTGGAAACACCCACCTTGTGCTTTCACTAACTGGCCACTTTATTGGAAACACCCACCTTGTACTTTCACTGACTGGCCAGTTTATTAGAAACACCCTCCTTATACTTCCACTAACTGGCCACTTTACTGGAAACACCCACCTTGTACTTCTACTAACTGGCCACTTTATCGGAAACACCTACATTGTGCTTCCACTAACTGGCCAATTTATTCCTTGTACATTCACCCACTGGCCACTTTATTAGAAACACCACCTTGTACTTCCACTCACTGGCCACTTTATTAGAAACACCCACCTTGTACTTCCACTAACTGGCCACTTTGTTAGAAACACCTACCTTGTACATTCAGTAAGTGGCCGGTTTATTAGAAACACCTTCCTTGTACTTCCAATAACTGGCCACTTTACTGGAAACACCTTCCTTGTACATTCACCCACTGGCCACTTTATTAGAAACACCCACCTTGTACTTCCACTCACTGGCCACTGTTTCAGTGTTGAGCTCCAGCCTTTAGCCAAGTCCTGTGGTCAGAAACCAATCACCGGTGAAGGACTAGAGGACGGCTAACCCAAACTGTGACCCAGCTACAGGAGCAGCAGGAGGAGGGTTCTGATAGAGGGGGGCTGCAGACAGATGAGTTATTGGGAAAGATGATGATGATAGAAATGTGAAATGTCCTCGTAGCGTGGATGGTGTCAGCCGGAGTGGAGCTCATATAGAAGGCGGTTCCCTCCCACTCACTGTGGAGCTCCGCAGCTTAGCCTAGACTGCTGTCTGGGACATATTGTCATACATATTGTATGAGTGTTCCTGAAGAGTAGTGCGCTCTCGGTCTTTTTGGAAGCCGATGAATCTCGTATCTGAATTAGAAGCTGCTGCCGGCCGAGCCAGATTGAGGAAGCTAAATGTCACAGCGTAGGTGTTGCCTTGGCATTTACAGGAGTTTACACAGAGCCGCACACGGTACAATCACGGGCACGAGGGAATCATCACAATGAGCAAAAAGCACACATAGGCAGTTATAATGAAGTTTTATTGGAGGTAATTAAACAGTGGGGAGAAACACTGAGCGTGACGGAGCTGCTACTACAGATACGCTCCACGAGAGAAACAACCTGACATGGAAAAAAAAAGGCCTTTATGATGACTACACTCATCATCAAAGTAACAGCTGCTCCCAGAAGGAGGTGTGGGAGTGCAGGTGTGTTGGGAAGGAGGATAAAGGTGACCAGGATCAATAACTGATGATAAGTTTAGGCTGATATGATCAATATTTATTGAGCTACACATACAGAAGTCTGTCTCTCAGTATGCCGTCGGGCCGCCGTGTTCGCTAACCCAACATGCCAGACGTCTCGGTATGGAGCTGTAGAGGTTCCTAATGGTGTCCTGTGATAATCCATCCCATGCAGCTTGAACATCCTCACACAGTTCCTGCAGTTGGTGCGGTAGGGGTGGAGGTGGAGGGACACCAAAGCATTCGTCTTGACACTGACCACGGTGCCTCCACACGACACAACGCCCTTGCAGTCTTTGGTGACGTCACTGTAGAGAAAATCTGAACCACCTCACACCAAACCCGCTCTCACCGGAGCTCTACTACACAGATACGCTCCACACGAGAAACCCAACCACTCACTCTGGAACAACCTCAACCAAACCCTTTCACTCACTCTGTACACACCTCACACAAAGTAACCCGCTCTCGCAGACTCTGTACACACCTCACACCAAACCCTCTCTCCCTCACTCTGTACACACCTCACAGGTGAACCCGCTCTCACTGACTCTGTTTAGAACTCACACCAAACCAATCTCTCCCTCACTCTGTACACACCTACACCAAAACCCTCTCTCCCTCACTCTGTACACACCTCACACCGCCCTTCTCTCCCTCACTCTGTACACACCTCACACCAAACGCCTCTCACGTCTCGGTACACACCTCACACCAAAACCCTCTCTCAATGGTGTACCACCCTGATACCAAACCATCCCATGCAGCTCTGTACACACCTCACACAGTTCCTGCAGGTGGTGCGGTAGGGGTGGAGGTGGAACCCCTCTCTCACATAAAGCATTCGTCTTGACACCTGACCACGGTGCCTCCACCCTCACGTACACACCTCGCACCTTGCCCTCTTTGGTGACGTCACTCTGTACAGAAAATCTGAACCACCCACACTCACACTCAAACCTGTACTCACACCAACCCTCACTCCCTCACTCTGTAACACACCTCACACCAAAACCCGCTCTCACTCACTCTGTAAACACACCTCACACCAAACCCGCTCTCACTCACTCTGTACACACCTCACACCAAACCCTCTCTCCCTCACTCTGTACACACCTCACACCAAACCCTCTCCCACTCACTCTGTACACACCTCACACCAAACCCGCTCTCTCTCACTCTGTACACACCTCACACCAAACCTGCTCACACTCACTCTGTACACACCTCACACCAAACCCGCTCTCCCTCACTCTGTACACACCTCACACCAAACCCTCTCTCCCTCACTCTGTACACACCTCACACCAAACCCTCTCTCACTCACTCTGTACACACCTCACACCAAACCCGCTCTCACTCACTCTGTTTACACCTCACACCAGAGAGAGAGAGAGAGAGAGAGATTCTCTCAGACGAGGTTGGATAATAAAGCGTTGGGTATTTCTGAAGGCCACATTTGTACACAGTCTGTTCTACCAGCATGTGTTATTAGAGCTGAACAACAAAGACCTGATTCTCTGTCTGCCGTCTATCTGAATACCGTCACCTGTGAATCATTAAAACCTGTACGGTGACCTGTGGAGCGCCTAGTTTAACAGGTCTCAGCCGTCTCTACATTCCTCCAGTTTATTAGTGGTAATTACTCTGTGTGTGTGTGTGTGTGTGTGTGTGTGTGTGTGTGCGTGTGTGTGTGCGTGTGTGTGTGTGTGTGTGTGTGCGTGTGTGCGTGTGTGTGTGTGCGTGTGTGTGTGTGTATATGTGTGTGTGTGTGTGTGTGTGTGTGTATATGTCTGTGTGTGTGTGTGTGTGTGTGTGTGTGTGTGTGTGTGTGTGTGTATGTGTGTGTGTGTGTGTGTGTGTGTGTGTGTGTGATGAGTCCCACTTTAGTCTTGCTGGAGACGACCAACAAATCCGTGTTTGGAGGCACTGTAGTCCGCACCACAGCAAGATAAGCAGTTTGTTGTCGCCCCTACCGCACCATCTGCAGGAACTGTGTGAGGATGTTCAAGCTGCATGGGATGGATTATCACAGGACACCATTAGGAACCTCTACAGCTCCATACCGAGACGTCTGGCGTGTTGGGTTAGCGAACACGGCGGCCTGACGCCATACTGAGAGACAGACTTCTGTATGTGTAGCTCAATAAATATTGATCATATCAGCCTAAACTTATCATCAGTTATTGATCCTGGTCACCTTTATCTTCCTTCCCAACAGCTTAACCCAGGATTATGCGACAGAAAGTTTGGGACACATACTGTCTGTGAATCACTCCTCCATCACTGTCATCCACCCAGTCATCAGATGGCTGGCGGTCATGCTGGTGGCAGGCCGTCAGCACCGGCAGATGTCCTGTAGGAAGCACAGTTGGATCGGATCTCTCTCTCGCTCTCTCTCTCTCTCTCTCTCTCTCTCTCTCTCTCCCCTTTGGAAATGTGTCAGACCTCACTGAGCTCAATAAGGCTGTGGTGAATCAGTAATGAGGATCTAATCTGAACTCCTGCGTGTGACTGAGATGAATGATTAGTAACTCTTGCTGCTAGCTCCTAACTCTCTCCTCCATCTCCAAACAGGGCTTCATTTAACCACACCCCACCACTATGGTTCAGTGGAACTGAGGGGCGTCGGCATGCGTGGCATTCTTTAGTTACTGTAACTTTAATTTAACCGAGATGTAAAAGACCTTTAAGGGTGGACGGAACCGTGTTCTGCTGCATTGGACTACTAAGTTCACTGGTGCACATTCTTGGGGTGGTCGAGGGTGCACCAGTGAAATAGTGGTGGAGATGCCCAACGAATCCGTGTGAGGAGGCACCGTGGTCAGCACCAAGATGAGCGTTCTGTTGTCGCACGTCCAGAAGGCCTGGTGTCCCTCCACCTCCACCCCTACCGCACCATCTGCAGGAACTGTGTGAGGATGTTCAAGCTGCATGGGATGGATTATCACAGGACTCCATTAGGAACCTCTACAGCTCCATACCGAGACGTCTGGCGTGTTGGGTTAGCAAACACGGCGGCCCGACGCCATACTGAGAGACAGACTTCTGTATGTGTAGCTCAATTAATATTGATCATATCAGTAAATTTATCATCAGTTATTGATCCTGGTCACCTTTATCTTCCTTCCCAACACACCTGCAACCCCACACGTCCTCCTGGGAGCAGCTGTTATTTTGATGATGAGTGTATATAAGATATATGAAGGACATTGCTGAAATCGGTCTCCTTGTAAGGCGGCATGCCTTATTATTATTATTATTATTATTATTATTATTATTATTATTATTATCATCATTCAGATAAACAATAACAGGACATCAGTAGAATAAACATAGAGCCATAGCACAGAGCAAGGCTGACGTCATCTCCAATAGGTGCTGCACATCCTCTGAGCCTCCTGTAGGAGGCACTGTTAACCAACCACTGCACACCCTCACTCTGAACATCATGAGGCTTGTTGTCGTGTCTCGGGGGGTGGGGGACTAGCAAGGCAGGGATGTGTTGATGTCTCTATCAAAAACATTCCGTCTGAATGGAGCCTGATATGGTAACCAGGGCTGTAATCGGAACAGACAGCTTGGTGTGTTTGCGCTATGCTACCCTACATAACACTGTAATCAGTTTACCTCGTCACTTAGTGCCTATACATTGTGGGTAATCTGGTTAGCGGCGGATATGACAAGATTACTCTCTCTCAAATGGCCGTTTAAGACCGGGCGCTGGAGTAAACCGCGGACAGGCCGCACTGAAAAGTGTGCTCCGAATTCATATCAAATCAGCCGTCTTTCATTTTGGCACAAATTGTGTGGATTTAATGCATTTTGTTCGTGCGGTACCCAGTGGGGTCAATTGCTCTGGGACCCCACCGGTCCCTCGTGTACACACCGAGACCCCATGACTCACATAGCGGACTAGTGAGGTTCCATTAGCACTGCACAGACAGTACTGACATCTACGCGCGTCCCTCAGCTCAGCTTGTCCATGGTGACCGTTTTTAAAAGCTGTTTTTTTTATTTGGTCATATTCATCATTTATAACTCACAAACCTTCAGTGGGTAACGTAGGGTCAGCGTTGGAGGCTCGGAGTCATCTTGAGAGCATAACAATATCAAATGATGCTGTGGGTTTTATTAAAATCATTTTTATACGGAGGACAATCGCATCCCAGTTACAGCACGGTTACATCCAGACCGTACCTTTGATCTTATTGATCATGACGGAGGATACTTGACCTTGAGGGCGACTGCGTACCACTCAACTCCATCCCAACAGAAATGGGGAGAGGTGGGTGTACAGAACCCATACCTGAGCAAACCCAGTGATCTCCTATCTAGCTGGTACATCTTCAATTTCTCATTTTATGATTGATAGAAGCTAACTTTAAGATTACGTGACTTATTTCTAGATTTTTTATTTCTAAATTTGATTCTTCAGAAAGCCCAATTGTTCCACTATATTGGCAGATAGTTTTGGTTATTTTAAAAACTGTACTTTAAGACCAGTCAATGTTCCCACCAGTGTACGGAGCAAATTTGGCTTAATAAAATGATCAAATATCAAGTTTAAAATGAGGATAAACAATGAGTTTAAATCTCAATACACAAAAAAAGTCTCAAAATGAAAAAATGTAATATATAAACTAGATATAAGGTGAGCACTGATACGTTGGGCTCTTATCAGCGTGTTCAGGTAACGTTTCTGATGTGTTGGGGTTGCCAGTTAGCTATTGCTAGCTGTTCCTCAACAACTGGGTGAGCTGTAACTGAATACAGACGTCTTAAATCATGTTACATGAATTTAACCGTGATGTAAAAGAGCTTTAAGGGTGGACGGAACCGTGTTCCGGTGCTTTGGACTACTAAGTTCACTGGTGCACATTCTTGGGGTGGTCGAGGGTGGAGAGCCTTCCCATAGTTTGAAAGTACATGAGATCATTTTGGTGGATTTGCGGGACGATTGTCTAAAAAAAGTGCACAGCTGAGCTGCAAACACACGACTGTCCTTAACACCACGTCACCGTCACCAAAGACTGCAGTGGTGTCGTACCAGACTGGCATGGAGTGACTCAGAATGGCAGCGGGTCATCTTCAGTGGCGAGTCCCGCTTTAGTCTTGGTGGAGACGCCCAACGAATCCGTGTGTGGAGGCACCGTGGTGCACTAAAGGTAACTAATGAATCTACCTGATATAAGCATGTCTATACGTAGCACCAGTGCTGCCAGCATGATCCAGTTACAGTACTGTACAGGACGTTTATAGTGCCCCAAGCACTGCAGTACAATGACATCTTGGCAAGGACAATGATCTTAGACTGATGTACCCAAATTCCTCCAGAGTTACGTTTTCATTACACTGGCAGATAATTTGACCTGTTTTTAAGCATGTTTTTAAAAATAACCACACTTATCTGACAATATAGTGACAGATTCGTCGTACTAAAATTACTTATAACAAGTTAAACATGTTATCTTAATCTTATGTATAATAATCTATCATATAATCTGATAATGATCTTAAATTAATCACAAAAGAGAAATTTAAGACAGAAATGGCAAAGTCTGGCTAATTTTAGGTAAAAACAAGTTAAAAGATTCTAAAAAATAAGTCTAAATAATACAATCTTAAAATTAGAAAACTTAAAACTGCAAAATGACGTATCAACTAGACATTAGATCCCTGTACTTGCCGAGTTCTTTGTTTTGACCCGCCCTTTCCATCAGAATTCACAAAAGTCTGTAAAAGTGTTGGGTACTGGTAAAAGTGTCTCACGTCTTGTACATTTATTTTAAATTTTGTTTCTAGAATGTTAAAGAAATGGTACCTGGAAACACTGATAAGACTCCAGCTGTGTCAACAAGCTATGGCTTCAACACTGTAGTGTCTCAGGAGGCGTGGCCATGCAGAGTGGACATGTGGACAGGCCTGTGGGAGGCTGCGGCTCCAGCGCTGGTAGCTTGAAGGTGTGTACGTGTGTTGCATGTGCTATCTGCTGCTGGGCTTGTAGGTTGGCTAACATGTATGGCCAGTGAAAGGCTGGAGGTGACCTGCCTATGAACTGGGGCGTGGCAGCAGTGCTAAGCAGCTGTTCTCTCTGAGCTCCCATACTGCTGTGCTCAATAAACGAGCATCTGCTTGAACCGCTATGCTTCCTGGGTCTTCTTCTATGCCGTCATTGGTATATGTACACACAGAAAGTACAGCTTGCGTCCGTGGTGCTGTTAGCACAAGCAAATAAAAAATATAGGCTTTTTTGTAACGTCTTGATGTAGATCCCAGTTACCAGTGGTGGACAAGGTACACCAACCATGTACCTGAGTTAAAGTAGTGATACTAAATACTCCTCCAGTAAAAGTCCTCCCTTTAGTCCTCCACTGGAGTAATCGTAGTGAAGTATGTACCTTCAGATGTACTTAAGTATGGAGAGTACCAGTACTAAAGTATGTACCTTCAGATGTACTTAAGTATGTAGAGTAACAGTACTAAAGTACGTACCTTCAGATGTACTTAAGTATGGAGAGTAACAGTACTAAAGTACATACCTTCAGATGTACTTAAGTATGGAGAGTACCAGTACTAAAGTATGTACCTTCAGATGTACTTAAGTATGGAGAGTACCAGTACTAAAGTACGTACCTTCAGATGTACTTAAGTATGGAGAGTAACAGTACTAAAGTATGCACCTTCAGATGTACTTAAGTATGGAGAGTACCAGTACTAAAGTATGTCCCTTCAGATGTACTTAGGTATGGAGAGTAACAGTACTGAAGTATGTACCTCCAGATGTACTTAAGTATGGAGAGTAACAGTACTAAAGTATGTACCTTCAGATGTACTTAAGTATGGAGAGTACCAGTACTAAAGTATGTAACTGCAGATGTACTGAAGTATGGAGAGTAACAGGAGCATGGTTTATTACGGCTCTAATGTCCTATTATCATTTCTGGAACAGGACTCTTCATCAGCTCAGTGTAGGTGAAGAGACTCTAGTGTCTCTCAGTCCACCAGTCTTTAATAGAAGCTCATTCATTAGTCTGACACTGACGTCTGTTCACATCACCATCAGCACAGAACTCTGAAGGAAAACAGGTTCCATTAGCTAGTTAATAAAATAAAAAACAATTTTTTTTAAAAAGCTTTAGATTTTGTAGATTAATTTGTAACTTAGTTTAATAAGAAATCACTTTAAACAGGATGACTATTGAGTTCCTGCTTTACTGTACTGCATCTGCATTTGCCAGTCGTGAGTGTGTGTACATGTTTCTATATTGTATCTATGTACCCACGAAGTCAGGAACGATCTGTTTGATCTGTTTACTAACCCCGTCCTGCTTTTTACCTGCCTTCCTCCAGGTGCTCCTTGATGTAGTCCCGGCCTGAAATGGACATTTCCATGGACACAATGAATAATCCTGTTTAGATTTGATGTGTTACGTTTATATACACACATGAGCCGAAAGAAACAACAGATTTCCCATAATGCAGTGGAGTAAATGGTTTTTCGGTTCTGGCCAACTGCACACCTCCCCATCCCAACAGAAACATGGAGGAGCGTGACCTTTCCGTGACCCTTTCATTATTTAGGACCTATTCACACTATCTTCCATGACTACAAGGGAGGTGCCATCTTTGTTTACTTTGTGTTGGAACTTCCGGTGCGGCTGCTGATCCTCTGTTAGGGCGTATGACCACAGTGATACCACACATACAGTATGAGTAGTCACTGTAACTGGAAGAGGAGGATTCCGCTCGAACAGCCATGTTACCAACACAACGCAACTCCATCAGAGTGATGTGGGGCACCACAACTTACATCCACCGGCTTCCAAAGAAGAGGAGCTGCGTCTGTGGCTCAAACAGCTACATATAAGACCTCCACCCAAACGTCCCTACATCTGCTCTTACCATTCTGTGGAGGGGAAGCCGACACCAGAACCACCTTGACTCTCCGATGAAAGGGACTGCTTGTGAGGCTGTCAGGTAAGATGTTAACCTAAGAGCTAGCTAGTTAGCTATGCTAGGGTAGCAGATGTAAAATGTTAGGAAAAGTGATTTTATAACTTACAACTTGTCATTTACATTACTGAGTGGGCTTGAAGTTGTGATCACAGAGTGGGCAATCGGTAAGAATGCACAAGCAACCGATACTCCACCAACTCCGTTTATTCAATCTTCTCTGTAGGCCTGCTTGAGCAGGGGAGGCTATGTTGGTACTGGTGTGTGTGGGTATGTGTGGTTCTACAAACAAGCAGATGCAAACAGATATTAACAATCTAATACTCCTGAAACCTTACTGATAAATTCTGTACAAAGCAGCGCTAGCTAGCAAGTGTTATGCTCTCCTAGCTTAAGCTAGTCACTGAAGTAGCCTTAGCAGTTGAGCTACAAACTACACTACAAGCAGGGTAGTAATTCTAACTTTCTCAGCCATCTTAAGAACAATGTGTATGGGAACTATACTCACAATTCTCTGGATGCAAATTCCAGTCTCTTAAATGTAATTCCCCAATTGGTTCCGCACTCTTTCCTCAATTTCCATGAACGGATGGCTGTCTCCAGCTTCACAACAATATATACTATGTCTTGTGTTAAAGAAAAAGGATATTATAAACAGTTAAAATTTGTTTATAAACAGTTAAAACGTGTTAAGAATAGTTCAGATTTAAGAGGAAATGGTTTTGGTTAAAGACGTCACTGTCTCTTTAAGAGGTGTATGTAGAGTATTGTAGAAATAGACTAGTGTAGGAATAGAGTATTGTAGAAATAGACTAGTATAGGAATAGAGTACTGTAGAAATAGACTAGTGTAGGAATAGAGTACTGTGAAATAGACTAGTGTAGGAATAGAGTACTGTAGAAATAGACTAGTGTAGGAATAGAGTACTGTGAAATAGACTAGTGTAGGAATAGAGTACTGCAGAAATAGACTAGTGTAGGAATAGAGTACTGTGAAATAGACTATTGTAGGAATAGAGTATTGTAGAAATAGACTATTGTAGGAATAGAGTATTGTGAAATAGACTATTGTAGGAATAGAGTATTGTAGAAATAGACTAGTGTAGGAACAGAGTATTGTAGAAATAGACTAGTGTAGGAATAGAGTATTGTAGAAATAGACTAGTATAGGAATAGAGTACTGTAGAAATAGACTAGTGTAGGAATAGAGTACTGTTAAATAGACTATTGTAGGAATAGAGTATTGTAGAAATAGACTAGTGTAGAAATAGACTAGTGTAGGAATAGAGTACTGTGAAATAGACTATTATAGGAATAGAGTACTGTAGAAATAGACTAGTGTAGGAATAGAGTACTGTGAAATAGACTATTATAGGAATAGAGTACTGTAGAAATAGACTAGTGTAGGAATAGAGTACTGTGAAATAGACTAGTGTAGGAATAGAGTACTGTAGAAATAGACTAGTGTAGGAATAGAGTACTGTAAAATAGACTATTATAGGAATAGAGTATTGTAGAAATAGACTAGTGTAGAAATAGACTAGTTTAGGAATAGAGTACTGTAGAAATAGACTGAAATAGTATTGTAGGAATAGACTAGTGTAGGAATAGAGTACTGTAGAAATAGACTAGTGTAGGAATAGACTAGTGTAGGAATAGAGTACTGTAGAAATAGACTAGTGTAGGAATAGACTACTGTAGAAATGTAGTACTGTAGTAGGGACAGGTTCCTCACCACGTGTGCTATGTTGATGGAGGGTGTCGTTTGTAAAGCAGTGTTTAATTGTAAAGTGTCTTTTATATATTTCTGTTTATTGTAGTTTTTAAGTAAATCTCTAAAAAGAGCTTCACAGCATCTTGTAAAACTATCTGCAGAGTCTGTACTGAGAGTTGGGGGGAGGGGATTTTCGGGTGGCCTCCTCACAAGCAACGAGGAACCATTTCATCTTTTATATCCCAGAAATAAATGGAGACGGCGACAGTCCTGACATGCACACCGCAGAGAGAGGCCGGCTACACTAGCTAACGTTAAATAGCTTATGTGGAGTTTGGGCTAGCATAGCTAACAGCAGTGGCCTCCTTCAGACCTCACTCACGTTATTCACCTGGGACTTTGAGAGTGAACGGCTTTTAAAGATTAAGAAATAGACATATTACAGTTCACTGCTGTTTTTACAGCTGCAGAAAAACATTTTAACATTTACTTGTGAGTACTTTACCACTATGTAGGGGCTGATACTCGTTTGTACTTTTATAGTTTTTCATTCCTGACCTGTCTGTACTTACCGAGAGTCCAAAATAACCTCAGGCGACCTTTCCATCTCATCCACCCATTCTGTTATGACCCTTGGATGAGGCAATGTTGTCCCATTCAAGCTCCTTATTGCTTCTTTGGTCTCCTCCCACGTAACTTTGTTCATTTGGCTTTTTGTTGTTGTGAATTTGCTTAGCTAGCCAAGTAGCTGACCGTAAGTTCTAACACACAGGCAGAAGAAACGAACTCTTGAAAGTTGGGGTGGCGAAATAAGGTTAATGAAAACCCTGTAGAGTCCTGCTACTGACCATGGACGCGTCCACAGACTTTAGAATGGTAAACAGGTGTTGCTGACTCCTCGAATGGTCAGTTGGGTCAGGATCTGTACATGTATTTTTGTTTGTTCCATCTTATACCACCATGCAGTTTGCATTAAAGTGGTCTTGTGACGTCATGCAGCTTGTTGTGGTAAGGCAGCTCTGTACAAAATTAATATTAATCCAGATTTCACTTCACAGTGTATCATTAACAAAGGGTGGTTTTCCATTGCCCATGTACGGTGTTTAGATGCTGGCTGATTAATGATGCAATGATTAGCATAATTAGCATATGCTAAATAAAACAACTATTTAAAAAAAATAAACTAGAAACACATTCTGTCACTTGAACAATACATGAACTGCAGTACTGCAGAACTGTGGAGCCTTTAGATGGTCAGTTGGCCTCAGATGTGGACAGCGCTCTTTAGCAGAACCACTTACAGAGCCCTATTTAAAAACTTCAAGGTGAACACTGTGAAGGTTAGAATTTTAAAATAACATGTTGCTGTTTATCCGTCCAGAATGTCTAGCATGCTGGAACCACAAGAGCAAATTATAGAGACTTGTAGAAGTAGACCTTTAAATATTACATGAAAATACTCAAAGTAATTCAAATTTTATAATTTTAATTTCATATATAAAACTGGTGTTCTACTCTAGTCAGATGTTCTAGTGTACAGGTGGAGCTATCTTCATGGTGTACTGGAGATACCCGGGTGGTGTGCTACTCCAGTCAGAGGTTCTAGTGTACAGGTGGAGCTATCTTCATGGTGTACTGGAGATACCCGGATGGTGTGCTACTCCAGTCAGATGTTCTAGTGTACAGGTGGAGCTATCTTCATGGTGTACTGGAGATACCCGGGTGGTGTTCTACTCCAGTCAGAGGTTCTAGTGTACAGGTGGAGCTATCTTCATGGTGTACTGGAGATACCCGGATGGTGTGCTACTCCAGTCAGAGGTTCTAGTGTACAGGTGGAGCTATCTTCATGGTGTACTGGAGATACCCGGATGGTGTGCTACTCCAGTCAGAGGTTCTAGTGTACAGGTGGAGCTATCTTCATGGTGTACTGGAGATACCCGGATGGTGTGCTACTCCAGTCAGAGGTTCTAGTGTACAGGTGGAGCTATCTTCATGGTGTGCTGTATCCCATCATGCACTGCAGCCTCTCTGGCTCTCAGCCTGCTTCAGCCAGAGAAAATGGCGACGGGTAACACTGGGGAGCTAAACGCAGCCCACTCCGAGTATAACTGTGGGTGTAGTGGTTGTAGTGGGGTCTGTTCATCAGAATGAGCCTCAGAAAGTTAAATATACATTATACGGTCGTATACATTATACATAAATATACGGTCGTTATTTCGCTAGCTAGTTGTTTATACTGGCTGCTGCTGAAACATAGCTTGTGTGTTTTGTGGTGTCACGGTGTGCCACAATTGTGGCCCACTATGGCGTCACGTAGATTTTTAATTTGGAGAGTGGAGCGGAGCGTACGTTAGGTTGCAATGCATTCTGGGTATTGTAGTGCAGTGGATTGTAAAATGGATTGGCTCATTAATTATAAAGTAGAGAACTTTGCGGGACTGGTTGGTTTTTGCTGCAGGCCTGAGGTGGGCTGTGGGGCTGGTGGGTTTTTGCTGCGGGCCTGAGGTGGGCTGTGGGCCTGGTGGGTTTTTGCTGCGGGCCTGAGGTGGGCCGCGGGCCTGGTGGGTTTTTGCTGCGGGCCTGAGGTGGGCTGCGGGCCTGGTGGGTTTTTGCTGCGGGCCTGAGGTGGGCTGCGGGCCTGTTTGGTTTTTCTGCGGGCCTGAGGTGGGCTGCGGGCCTGTTTGGTTTTGCTGCGGGCCTGAGGTGGGCTGCGGGCCTGGTGGGTTTTTGCTGCGGGCCTGAGGTGGGCTGCGGGCCTGGTGGGTTTTTGCTGTGGGCTGGGTTGGTTTTTGCTGCAGGCCGGTTTGGATTTTGCTGCGGGCCTGATGTGAATCAGTCTACATTGTTTATGAGTAAATACGTCTGACAGTCTGTGTTTATTTGCTCACTTAACTGATACAGACCCAGAATAATCCTCAAATGGTCAGTTCGGTCATGAATCTATACTTGTATTTTAATTTGTCCCGTGTTACACACTCATGCAGTTAGCACTGGAGCTTGATGTAATGTCATACACCTTGTTTTCTAAAGCAAAACCATAAAAAATTAATTTAAATCCAGATTTTACTTCACAGCGCCTCAATAATGAAAGCTTTCGGGTGGGTTTCTATGTGCACAGTGTTTAGTTGCTGGCTGATTTTGGTTAGCATCCTTGTTTAGCTGGGCTTGAAACATCCAGGCACAAAACCAGCACTCTGGTGTCCATTGTGAGGTGGCTGTGTTGGTCAGTAACGATGGGCAGTGTAGTCTGAATGCACCGTTGAGTCCGGTTTGATTCGAGATGTAGGCCGCGAGACTGCAGCAAAGGCAAAACAAGCCTCATGGGTGTCTCTCCTGCTGAAACCAATCCCTAAAGACGTCTTGGCTGCAAAAAATAAGCCCCCATTTGGAAGCCCCCTCTTTATCTTATCATAAAACTGATGAATAACCTCAATGCAGAGCGCTAATGCCTGTGCTGCACTACGCATGAATGTGCACCCATTAACTCTTATTACCTCCAGGCATTAGCACCTGTTTTCAACCTGTTGAGTCCCTCTCTTTCTTCTCAGGCCTTTGGACGGCCAGGCCCTCTACTAAGTCCCTTTTATAATTACAGAGATAATTACTTAAGCCAGGAACAAAGGATCTGCGGCGGAACAATAGGCGCGTGTGGGTCTCGAGTGAAAATGGCGTCCACTCCATTTGCCCCCGAATCACGGTGAAGAGCGCGCTGACCAATCCGCACGCTCCCTGACATGAATGGCTCTTCTCCTTCCTTTGCTCTCTTTCATTTTCGTCTTTTTCAATATCTTATAAAACTGAACTGCTCTTAAAGTAGTGCAGCCTGATCTGGCCGCCGCTCTTCGGTTCCAGCCTGTAAAAAAAAAAAAAAAAAAAAAAAGCCCCCCGTATTGTCATCCAAGACCCTCAAGGCCACAAGAGATAAAGGTTCATCGAGACGTTCTGGATCCGGTTGGCGCGGAGGCCGAGGCGGCCGTAGCCATGGAGGTTTCTGCGGCAACGGCATACACCATTCGCAGAGAGTTGAAGGAAGACACCCACTCGCATTGTTCCCTCCCGCCGATGCATATTCATAGTCGCAGAAAAAGCCATTAACTGAGGCTTTTTTTATTGGGCCGCATGTCCATCAGCCCGCGCTTTCAGAGCACAATGCCGCCACAAACGCCGCAGTTCATCTGGCCGTGGCCTCTCAATTCGCAGACACTGGATTAATAACCTTGCCGGATGATTAGGCCTAATGGGGCACAATATGATTAGGCCTATTTGCGCGAATACGGTTTAAAGCACTTAAGGGTTCAGGTAAGTCTGCGGGCCGGGAGGCAAAACGTGACACTGCTGCGGGCGCTCGTGACCATCAGCACACGGGAAAAATACCCATCACGAAGACAAACAGACGCCAGGCACTTTTCCTTTGACAGCGCAACAAGCTGTGTTTTATTGGAACCAACAACCAAAACAAGAATACAGTGATTACCATTCATCACAACCTGAATTAATTCATCAAATGAACATGAAGAGGCTGAACATGAATAAAAGATCATCTCGGGGGCCCCAGCGGCCTCCCACGCTCCACGTTTGGTCACAGGCCTACAAGCGGTTTGCACACACATCATGACCGTTTCTGACTTGTTTTGTTGTCTACGGGCGAATAAGCAGCCGCTTAACTCGCTTAATAAACAGCACCTGGATAACATTCCCAGTTTCACCCCATCCGCGGCGTTCGCCACAAGGCCAAACACGCTATTGTTGGAGACGGGCGAACAGGGAACACGACGTCTCCAGGAGAGGGAAAAAGCACACTTAATTACCAGATGGAGACGGGCGCTTCTTACCTCCGCACTCTAATGAAGAGCAAAACAAGCGGCCGGTCAGGGGCCGGACCCTCGCTCGCATCGCGGGCCTCTGTGTGGGCATTTTACAGCCGAGGGCAAAGGGCTCTGAGCGCTGAGGTAGACTGTGACTTGTTGTCAGAGCAGAACGTAGAACAACAAAATCACTAGTCTTCCACGGCGTCCAGGCCGAGACCCAGCGGGAAGCGCGCGGAGGAGCGGCCTGAAGGGTACGAGGCACCGGTTGCTCTCTGAGAAGCTGAACCTGCCGTGAATCAGAAGAGAAGTCCAATCGCTGGTGCTCTAGAATTTTATAGCTCATTATACACACATTATAGAACTTTAGTTATGGAATGTTCTTGAATCTAACTCTACAATCACGTTCTACAAAATTTAGAATTCAAAGCTTCACTTTTGTTTTTAATTCTAGGATTTGTAATTCTGGAAGTTAGCCATAGCATTCGATGTTTTCGTTATAGTACAATTGAATTCCAGAATTCAAAGCTCAGGTCATGCGCTACAATTCGAAGGTCCAATCACACACTCAGATTTCAAACTCAAGCCACATTTTGATCATTTCAAAGTTTTCATTTCAAACTTCAATATTTGTACATTTTTTAAATCTAAAGCCGCAATCAAATTCTAGAATTAGAAACTCCGGACATGCTTAAATTTGCAGGTCCAACAACATTCTACGTATTGTACAATTTAAAGCTCAGATTACGTATCAGATTTTCAAGCTCAAGTCACAATTTCCACAATAGAATTTAAATCTGAATGCATATGAAAATGCATTTAATACATTTCAAACCCAATCTTAATTTTAGAAGTTGAAGGCTAAGTGTGGAATTAAGAATAATGTTTTATGTTATAAAGTTTTCTAAGTGTAGGAATTTAAGACCAATTACATGTTAACACATATAGTTTTATTCTAGAAATTTGACCAATTATGTAACACAATATAACACATTCTAGAATTTCAAACCTCAACCTTTATACAATTTTTAATTGTAAAGAATAATTGTAAAACTTAAACTTACAATTTAAGTTTTGCTTAAATTGTACATATTCTAGAATTTAAAATTCTAAGCACATTAGAATTTAAAAATTTTGTTGTATTCTAGATGTTTGACCAGTTACATTTGAGCATTTGAAGCTCATCAGGTCAAATTCTAGAATTTGAATGCCCAACAACATTCTGCACATTGCACAATTTGAAGCTCCAATAATGTAGTACAAGCTTGTGCTTACTTTCAACACACTCTAGAATTACAATTTTAGCATATTCTAAAATTGCAAACCCAAATTTTGCTCATTCTAGAATCTGATGCTGCAGTCACATTCTACTACATTTCTGCTACTATTCACTGTGAAGCTTCATTAATTAGAATTTTAAGCTCCAGTTAAATTCTACACACTCTAGAATTATAAATTAAAATGTGATGCTGCAGTCACATCCTAGGCTTTAAAGGCCCAGTTACATTCTACACAAATTATAGAATCACCAATATTATCCTGAACTATGAATTAGTTCTAGACATTTAAGGACAAATCAGATTCTACAATGTAGAATTCGTACATCAGAATATACAGGCCTCATTCATGTTCTAGGATTAGAAGTTTCAGTCATATAGGTTCTACGCATTGTAAAATAAAAAGACTTAGGTGCACATCCGCATTCTAGGATTTAAAGCTCAAGTCATGTGTGTAGAATTTACATTCTGGAATTTAGAGTTCTAATCATAGTCTTAGAATTTAAAGCTTCTAGAATGGTTAAAATTGAAGCCTTCTGTAAGTGA
>JAMWET010006650.1:82500-110000 GCA_024036415.1 Prochilodus magdalenae | reverse complement strand
TTTCGGGCCCCCTTCAGGACGGGGAGGCTCATTAGAGACGGCCGAGCAGCCGCAGCCTCATACGGAGGTGACGGATTACTTTCCGAGCGCCGGCCGAACAAGGCAAATTAGTTCGGATCAACCACGGTTTTCCCATTAAAAAAACATATTAGCCCTAATAGGCTTCTCAGTTCATACCGCAGAATGGAGCTGCACCCTTTTCCCTTTTCTAACACCCCCTCGTCCCCCCTCTTTCCTTTCGCTCTAAGTAGCCGAACCTGTCTCTGCATGTACTTATACATTTACACGAGATTTCCGGGAAAAAATAAGAATCCGAGAGAGAGAGAGAGAGAGAGAGAGAGAGAGAGAGATGGCCTCACCAGCCAGGCTGGAAATAATGGGCCGCCGAATGAATAGTGATGCTTTATTAAGGCCGCTTAAATCACGCTCTTCACTATAGGATGGACTTCTTTTATTCAGCACAATTAGAAAAATAAAATGGGAAGAAGAAGAAGGGAGAAAAAAGGAAAAGCGAGATTGTCCGGCAAATGAGAGCAAGCATTAAGTTCAGCTCTTTAACATCCTGAATTAAGGCTAATGTCCAATTAGGCTGTCATTCCTATTGCCTTAAACATGACGGGGGGGTGATGGAGGGGAAAGAAGAAAGACTTTCAAGGAGAGGATCATAACCTCTCGCCACATTCCACGCTCGCCAGTCTTTATTGGAATCGTTTGTGGTGCGGAAATTTAAATGTCTCCATTTTAAAGGCTGCTGATCACGTTATGGGAGTTTTCATTGCCTCACGTCGTGCGGTCGTCAGGCCTGTAGTTTAACCATTAGACGTGGCCATGATTGGAACACAGGCATGCTGAGGGAAGATGGACAGCTGCTATGGGAAACAGGAAAAAGGACGGACCCAAACCGCTCCATACGGGGAGGAACTGGGAGGAACGAAACTCGGTGTGTAGGTCTGACATGGTGAGACATGCTAATGATTCAGGTTTCATGCTTGGCCGCACACGTGACCTAAGCAAAGACAGGTCTTATCTCTGTACCTGACTGACCCAACATCACTACAGACCTCCAGCGAGCAGTGGTGTAGACGGCTGCACCACGCAGGACTACATGCACACAGACCGTTACCACGACTGTCCTTAACACCACGTCACCGTCACCAAAGACTGCAGTGGTGTCGTACCAGACTGTCATGGAGTGACTCAGAATGGCAGCGGGTCATCTTCAGTGACGAGTCCCGCTTTAGTCTTGGTGGAGACGCCCAACGAATCCGTGTGTGGAGGCACCGTGGTCAGCACCGAGATGAACGGTTTGTGGTCACACATCCAGAAGACCTGGTGTCCCTCCACCTCCACCCCTACCGCACCATCTGCAGGAACTGTGTGAGGATGTTCAAGCTGCATGGGATGGATTATCACAGGACTCCATTAGGAACCTCTACAGCTCCATACCGAGACGTCTGGCGTGTTGGGTTAGCAAACACGGCGGCCCGACGCCATACTGAGAGACAGACTTCTGTATGTGTAGCTCAATAAATATTGATCATATCAGTCTAAATTTATCATCAGTTATTGATCCTGGTCACCTTTATCTTCCTTCCCAACACACCTGCACTCCCACACCTCCCTCTGGGTGGCGCTGTTGTTTGGTTATGAGTGTATAATCTCGTTAGTGTATAATTACGACTCGTCTTCAACAGAAGCTGCCACCGCCATGTTTCTACAGTAGCCCAGAACGGACCAACCACACCCTGGCTGTATATGACGGTTACCTTCACTGAAGAACCTTAGAGAGCGGGCTCTCTTTTCTATAATAAGAGTTCCACTGGTTCTCCTGTTCTTACATGGTTCTAGGCATGGTGATATGGTTCTTCAGAGTGATGGAAAAAATGTGATTGTGTATAGCTCTACATAGAACTTTTTGAAAATGGTTCTGTGTGGAAACAAAAAGGGTTCTGATATCATTACAAGCCTGGCATTGTAACAATAAAAGAACGCATTTTTGGGTGCTGTATAGAACCATTTTCAAAATGTTGGTTCTATGGTTCTGTGTAGAACCATATACAAAACATTCTCCATTGATCTGAAGAACAAAAGGTACCAAAAAGGGTTCTATTTTATAACGAGATTGACAATGTAACAATCGCAGAACGTATTTGGGTGCTATCTAGGACCTTTTTTAAAAAGGTTCTACACAAGATAAACACCTTCTTCTTCAATCCACAGAACCATTTTATCATGCACGGAACCATTTAAACATCAAATGTTTGTATATAGACATCATGGTTCTAAAAAGAACCATTGCCTGAACTAAAGAACCCATGAGGAACCATACTAAACTGCTTTTGTGACACAATGGAAACCATAACAAGATATCTTCGTATTCGGACTACGGCAGTTTAGCCCCGCCCAGTCCTGATTATTTGAATGAAGCGCAGTACTGGACAGCCAATCAGATCAGAGCTCATTTGCATACACCAGTCTGAGAGGAATGCAGTAGCACAGTCTGTCGTGTTGACGGAGGGGTGAAGCGAGGTTGGGAGCTGATTATAAACAGGGAGCGGGGATATAAATGTGAAGCTGGATAGCAGCTTCTCCGAAACTGAACGCTGAAGCTGTTCCGGAACATGCAGAGGAAAGATCCCGGTGGGAAAGCACCATGATGGAAAGGCTTTTTTTACACGGGGTGATCAAAGGAAGCCGCATGGAGCTTTAATTCAATAAGTGGGCAGTGAGAGTGTGAGTGACCCCTCGCTGGACCCCGGCCGGCCTGCCCGCTCCAGCTAATTCGATTCCCTTCACTTCCACTGGAGCGTCCACTGGGAGAACACGACCGGCTCGGAGGAAGAGACTGCTCACTCACTCTCTCTCTCTCTCTCTCTCTCTCTCTCTCTTTTTCTCTCTCTCTCTCTACCTCTCTCTCTCTATCCCTATCGCTCCCTCTCTCTTTCTCTCTCTCTCTCTCTCTCTCTCTCTCTCTCTCTCTCTCTCTCTCTCTCTCTCTCTCTCTCTCTCTCTCTCTCTCCCCTCTCTCTCTATCCCTCTCTCTCTCTCACACTGCTCTTTTTCTCTC
This sequence comes from Prochilodus magdalenae, assembly GCA_024036415.1. Classification (NCBI taxonomy): domain Eukaryota; kingdom Metazoa; phylum Chordata; class Actinopteri; order Characiformes; family Prochilodontidae; genus Prochilodus; species Prochilodus magdalenae. The sequence goes on along the minus strand of JAMWET010006650.1, from coordinate 106,933 downwards.
TGTTTCTCTCCCTTCTCTCTCTCTCTCTTCACTCTCTCTCCTCTCTCCCCTCTCTTCCTCCCTCTCTTTCTCTCTCTCTCTCTCTCTTACTCTCTCTCTCTTTCTTTCTCTTCCTCACGCTCTATCCCTCTCTCCCCCTTCTCTACCCCCCCCCCCCCTCTATCTATCTATCTATCCCTTTTCCTTCTGCTGTGGTCTCTCTGCCTATCACTTTTCCTTTCCTCTCTCTCTGTTATGCTCTTTGTTTCATTCTCTTGCTCCTGTTCTCTTCTCTTTCTCTCTTATCCCTTTATACTCTCCCTCTCTTTATGTAACTCTCCTTCTCTTGCTGTTTTCTTCTCTTTCTGTCTCCTATTCTTTCGTTTTTCTTTCTGATTTCTCTGCGTCCTTCCTTGTCTATCCCTCTCTTGCTCTCTTTCATCTTCTTCTCCACTCTTGTTCTCTCTCCTCCCCTTTGTCTTTCTTTTTCATCTTTCTTTCTTCCTTTATTCTCTTGCTTTTCCTTCTCTCTTCCTCTTTTCCTTCTTTTACTATCTTATTATTCTCTCTCTTCCTGTCCTTCTTTTATCTTTCTCTTCTTCTCCCTCTCTCTATATTTCTCCTCTTTTTCCTTCTTCTTCATTTTCTTTTTCCATTTGTCTCCACTTTCTTCTCTTGCTCTCTTGTTCTTTGTGTTTGTCTTTTTCTTTCTCTCCATCTCTTATGCTTTCTCTTTTTCTGATTCGGTTTCCGTGATACTTTAGTAAAGTACAGAATTCCATTAAGATCATGAACGACTACAGTAACCCGGTATTCCACCCTGGAACTCCGGGACTGTACAGTGGATTTATAAAGTGAATCTGAATCTGACCTCTCAGTAAACTGCCCTGCCAGGCTTGCCTTCGCCGGCCCCCGCTGGAGGCTGCAGCTGTTTTAAAGTGCTGCTAATGCTAAAAGCAAAGCAATGCTAAAATGTAAACATCTAAACAAACAAACAAACAAACAAGCCGCACCCTCTGAAGTGTGCTGGTGACGTGCGGTCTCTGGGTTTGGCATGTGTAATACCTGGACGTATGTCGGGTGAGCGCCGCGTGTTGTGACCGCTGAAGTTGGCGCTGTAATGGTACATGGGCTAATTGTTTTTGTTGTAAACACGGCTGGGCCCGGAGCCGGGCTGTCAGTCAGAGGCGCGGGCAGATCTGCCGGTAATTAGAGGCAGTAAGAGCGTATGATTTGAGGTAATTGCCTTGACAAGGGCTGAGCGAAGCTACACTTAATTACCTGAGCCTGCTCCCTCCCAGGAGCCCAGTGGGAAACGGCCTCTTACCTTTTTTAGTCCCTCACCGTTTTTACCAGCCCCCTCCCTCTCTCCCTCCCTCCCTCCTTTCTTTCTTTCTTCCTCTTTTTTAAGAGGGTTTATAATGAAAGGCTGTGGGGGGAGGAGACACGTCCACTCTGTACTGTTACATGTTTACCAGAGAGAGAGAGAGAGAGAGAGAGAGAGAGAGAGAGAGAGAGAATACAGAGAGGGAAAGAGGAAGAGAAAGACAACAGTGAGCCAACAGAAAAGAGGGATAAAGGGACCAAGAGGAGGACAGGAGAAAAAGAGAGAAAAATATTTTTTTAATGAGAGAGAGAGAGATGGATGAGAGGGAGAAAGGTGGAGAGATGGGGGAGAAAGAGAGATTGATGAGAGAGAGAGGTAGAGAGAGATGGGTGAGAGGGAGAGAGATGGGAGAGGTAGAAAGGGAGTAATGGAAGAGAGAGATGGTTGAGACGTAGAGAGAGGTAGAAAGAGAGAGAGATGAGTAAGAGAGGGGGAGAAGTAGAGAGGGATGGATGAGAGAGGTAGAGAGATGGGTGAGAGAGGTAGAGAGAGAGACGTGAGAGAGTGATGGGAGAGAGAGAGAGATGGGTGAGAGAGGTAGAGAGAGAGAGATGTGAGAGAGTGATGGGAGAGAGAGAGAGATGGGTGAGAGAGGTAGAGAGAGAGAGATGTGAGAGAGTGATGGGAGAGAGAGAGAGATGGGTGAGAGAGGTAGAGAGAGAGAGATGTGAGAGAGTGATGGGAGAGAGAGAGATGGGTGAGAGAGTGATGGGAGAGAGAGAGATGGGTGAGAGAGGTAGAGAGAGAGATGGGAGAGAGAGAGATGGGGGAGAGACAGATGGGAGAGAGACAGATGGGAGAGAGAGAGGTAGAGAGATGGGGGGGAGAGAGAGATGGGAGAGAGAGAGATGGGTGAGAGAGGTAGAGAGAGAGAGGTAGAGAGAGAGAGATGGGAGAGAGAGAGAGTTGGGTGAGAGAGGTAGAGAGAGAGATGGGAGAGAAAGAGAGATGGGAGAGAGAGAGAGATGCGTGAGAGTGGTAGAGAGAGAGATGGGAGAGAGAGAGAGATGCGTGAGAGAGGTAGAGAGAGAGATGGGAGAGAAAGAGAGATGGGAGAGAGAGAGAGATGCGTGAGAGTGGTAGAGAGAGAGATGGGAGAGAGACAGATGGGAGAGATCTTCATCCCACTGATAAACGTCTGATGAATAATCCCTCAGGGTTGTGTCTGATTTGACCCCCCGGCCGGCCTACAGCTACAGCCTACAACACCGCACGAACTTCAGAGACCACCCTTCAGTCAAAACAGCCCCTCAGTACGAGGTCATTCCTCAGGAGGTATTACTGTACTGATGCACAAGGCTCAGACCAGCTTCCCGTTCCACCTTAAATACTGCAGGAGCTCCATTCAGGCGCTGGCATTCAGCTCCTTATCCACCGGTTTCAGGCTCCAGTTCTCCTGTTCCACCTTAAATGGTACTGCATCTCAATTCTGGCGCTGGTGTTCAGCTTCATGCTCTCTGGCTTCTTGTTCAGATTTAGCAGTTCCACCTTAAATGGTGTCTCAGCTCCATTTAGCTTTAGGTTCTTCTTTGAAGTTCAGCTGGTTATTTAGGGAGGCATTATTGTAAACGAGATGTGTAAAGTTGGCGAACTTTAAAGAACCTGCATGTGACATGTTCCGCTAGTCTGATGTTTGTTCTAGAACCGGAACCGAGAACCGGATCGAGTGCAGACCCAAATCCTGCCCAGGTACAACCAATCTGTGAACCTGACTCTCCCCATCCCCCTGCTTCCTCCCGCTTATTCTCCCTGATCTCCCCCACACCACACACCCCAGCCCTCCACCTCCTCCACCTCCTCCTCTCCTGCTCTCTGATGGACTGATGGGCTGCTGTGTGGTTGATACAGCGCCGCGCTGCTCCAGCACAATGCCCGCTGTCGCGCTGTCATGTTTTCTTTGTGTGTGTCCGCGCTTCTCCGAGCCACACCTGGACTCAGTGGTGAACAAAGGTCCATAGCAACGGGAGGAGGCCACGGCATCTGGACACAACACCTGTTTGATCTCCAAGACCTCTCCGAGATAAGTGGCTGTAACCAGAGCAACCGCGAGAGCGAGGCTTCCACGCTTTGTTTCAACAGGGAGAGACATCAGCACTGACTGACCACACGTCCACATCTACCCACTTTCAATCATATGCCTGAGCCACGGTGTGATACTGTAATGGTTCAATAACAATAATAATAATAATAATAGTAGTAATAGTAATAATAATAATAATAATAATAATAATAATAATAGTAGTAATAATAATAATAATAATAATAATGGTCCCACACTTTATTAGGCAGAGGTTTCAATACCGACCCAATATGCTGATACCCAGTATATGATATACATACAGCATATTGATATATATTGTCATATAGAACCTTATTTGCTAGAGGCTCAACGATGTGATATCACAGTACTTGATACGATACGATACGACACAACAGGATATAACGTGATAAAATACGATACAATATGAAATGATATAATATCATAATTTTTAAAAGAATTTCTGATAAGTATTATATGAAGTGTGTGTGTGTGTGCATATATATATATGTATATGTTTATGTAGTTTGTTTAGTTTATGTTTAATCTGTACATTAAAACCTCATTATTGAACACAGTTACATTAGCAAAGCGTATGGTTTATTAAAATCTAAAAGTGAATAAATCTTATTTTTATAAAAGAAATGAATCCTAAATAATATTTGGTGTAAAAAAGCGATGTTGTTTTCCGATGTGTGCATGAAGGATGGGTAGGAATGGGTATCAGACCCCTCAGGAGATGGAGATGCTAAAATTAAACTGTTAAAATGAATGTTATGTTTTATTAAATTAATAAAAGAAAGACTTTAGTATGATTCTAACAAAATATTAATTAGACTGATAAACATTACTATTAAACAAAAACACGTTATTTATCATATGCTTAACACGCCCTTCATTTACATTCAGTAGCTCAGGGTTAAGGTTAGGATTAGTGTGATGTTAGGGTGAGGGTTCGTATTAGGGTCATGGTTATGATTAGCATTAACATCACAGCAAGAGTTAGGATTAGCACAAAAGATAGAATTATGGTTGGTATATATGCATATGTCCTTATCTTAAACCCTGTTCCTAATCCTATCCTTCACCCTGCCTCTAATTCTAACCCGGGTCCTATCCCTATCGTTCACCCTGGTCCTAATCCTAACCTTCACCCTGCCTCTAATTCTAACCCGGGTCATATTCCTATCCTTTACCCAGGTTCTAATGCCTAACCTTCACCCTGCCTCTAATTCTAATCCAGATCCTAATCCCATCCTTCACCCTGCCTCTAATTCTAACCCGGGTCCTATTCCTATCCTTCACCCTGGTTCTAATCCTAACCTTCACCCTGCCACTTATTCTTACCCAGGTTCTAATCCCTAACCTTCACCCTGCCTCTAATTCTAACCCAGGTCCTAATCCTAACCTTCACCCTGCCTCTAATTCTAACCCAGGTCCTAATCCTAACCTTCACCCTGCCACTTATTCTTACCCAGGTTCTAATCCCTAACCTTCACCCTGCCTCTAATTCTAACCCAGGTCCTAATCCTAACCTTCACCCTGCCTCTAATTCTAACCCAGGTCCTAATCCTAACCTTCACCCTGCCTCTAATTCTAACCCAGGTCCTAATGCTAACCTTCACCCTGCCTCTAATTCTAATCCGGGGCCTATTCCTATCCTTCACCCTGGTCCTAATCCTAACCTTCACCCTGCCTCTAATTCTAACCCGTGTCCTAATCCTAACCTTCACCCTGCCTCTAATTCTAACCCGTGTCCTAATCCTAACCTTCACCCTGCCTCTAATTCTAACCCAGGTTCTAATCCTAATCTTCACCTGCCTCTAATTCTAACCTAGGTCCTAATCCTAACCTTCACCCTGCCTCTAATTCTAACCCAGGTCCTAATCCTAACCTTCACCCTGCCTCTAATTCTAACCCAGGTCCTAATCCTAACCTTCACCCTGCCTCTAATTCTAACCCAGGTCCTAATCCTAACCTTCACCCTGCCTCTAATTCTAACCCAGGTCCTAATCCTAACCTTCACACTGCCTTTTATTTTTACCCAGGTCCTAATCCTAACCTTCACCCTGCCTCTAATTCTAACCCAGGTCCTAATGCTAACCTTCACCCTGCCTCTAATTCTAATCCGGGGCCTATTCCTATCCTTCACCCTGGTCCTAATCCTAACCTTCACCCTGCCTCTAATTCTAACCCAGGTCCTAATCCTAACCTTCACCCTGCCTCTAATTCTAACCCAGGTCCTAATCCTAACCTTCACCCTGCCTCTAATTCTAACCCAGGTCCTAATCCTAACCTTCACCCTGCCTCTAATTCTAACCCAGGTCCTAATCCTAACCTTCACCCTGCCTCTAATTCTAACCCAGGTCCTAATCCTAACCTTCACCCTGCCTCTAATCTTACTCAGGTCCTAATCCTAACCTTCAGCCTCATTGTGATCCGCTGAGCTTGGTATAAAGTGAGCCCTAAAGCTAATCTGAACACTAACTGTGACCGGAGCTGCACAACATGGACACAATAGCTACATATGTCTATTACATTAGGACTGGTATATATTATAGTCTACCGTATGGATTATTTAGATTGGTCTGTGCTATTTTGATTAAATTCCAAGGATTGGATTGGATAAGCATGTCTGCCTCTGAGTATATTTTAAAGTAGATATAAAAATAATTAAATAAATAAAAACATACTTACATATAACCAGAGCGGTGAAGCGCCAGGCTCTGCTCAGACTTCTGTTTTCAACCTTGAAATAAAAAATACGTATATATTAGATATAAATAATAAACTTCACTTTATCAGTCCGAGATTAAGACTTTCCCACCGAACCGTATATATAACTCTAACCGCCCCACCGCTACGCCCTCGCCTCCCTCACTTCCTGTTTGATAATGCAGTTGGCTGAACCTTGCACACACACATACACACATCACAGCAGTGAGTGTGCTGGTGCTGTGTGTCCCCCAGGACCAGCACGCCACAGCACACACACCGGACCACCAAACACCAGGTCATTACAGCAGAGGCAGGAGACAGAATGTACCCGCTCAGAGCCCGACGCTGACTGAACCTGCCGTGAGATTTCATCCGGACCTTCCAGCGAACGTCTCACTCCACTCACCTCCCTAAAGCTCGTTCACTGAATCAGCACTGCAGAGCTGTTTGGGTGGCACCAGCCCACGACCCACCAAGCCCACGACTTACAAACCTGTCCACCTGAGGTTTCAGAGACATCCAGGGTCTCACCTGTCCACCTGAGGTTTCAGAGACATCCAGGGTCTCACCTGTCCACCTGAGGTTTCAGAGACATCCAGGGTCTCACCTGTCCACCTGAGGTTTCAGAGACATCCAGGGTCTCACCTGTCCACCTGAGGTTTCAGAGACATCCAGGGTCTCACCTGTCCACCTGCGGTTTCAGAGACATCCAGGGTCTCACCTGTCCACCTGAGGTTTCAGAGACATCCGGGGTCTCACCTGTCCACCTGAGGTTTCAGAGACATCCAGGGTCTCACCTGTCCACCTGAGGTTTCAAAGACATCCAGGGTCTCACCTGTCCACCTGAGGTTTCAGAGACATCCGGCGTCTCACCTGTCCACCTGAGGTTTCAGAGACATCCGGCGTCTCACCTGTCCACCTGAGGTTTCAGAGACGTCCAGGGTCTCACCTGTCCACCTGCGGTTTCAGAGACATCCACGGTCTCACCTGTCCACCTGAGGTCAGCCCCGTTACAGTTATTCAGTACTACTCAGTAACTACTATTCCGAGTACCTATCCATTATGAAGTACGTACTGGTATCCATATTACTGAGTAATTAGAGCCCACTGCTCCGGGTAAGTGTGCTCACTGCCCCCTAGTGTGTGTGTTCACTAGTGAGTGTGTATGTGGGTGTTTCACTTCACGAATGGGTTAAATGCGGAAGACAAATTCCTCAGTGTGAAAATCACAATCTTAATTACTGAATTCTGCAAACATAATTGAATTAATTACTGGAGATTATAAATATATATCTATATATATATCTATATCTCGATAGGTGGGTGGACAGGTGAGACCTGCTATTATATATATATATATATATATATATATATATATATATATATATATATATATATATATATGTATATATTTATATACATTTATTTATTATATAAATTCTATATATTTATGCAAATTTGACAGTTAATGGACTATATATATATATATTTATTTTGTAATACATATATATGTATACGTGTGTGTATATATATATATAAAATTTATATATAATGTATATATAATTTATATATAAAATTATATATAAATTTATATATATATATATGTGTTGACAGTTAATGGACTTTCCCAAACTGTATCTTTTCAAGCTGCAGCTGAACAGAGTCTATATAGAGAGTCTATATATATACATGTGTATATATATATTACACATATATATTTTTACATATATATATAACATATTCAAGTTATATAAACTCATTTTATGACTGCTTTATGACTGATGACCCTAGTGACATAAGCCTTTATATATGTGTATGTATGGTTATGTCACTTGCCATGCCAAACTTATGTAGGTGTAACGTAGCCTTACGAACAGTCCCTTATAGTAAAGTGTGACCGAACCTCATATCTCCATTTTTCAGTCTCTGACCTAACTCGCAGGTGCCCATGAGCTTCTGCCTAAACGCCACGGTGAATGGATTCTACTACAAGGTCCAAACTTGGGTGGAGAATTCTGGTCCCCCTGCAGTAAAACCACAGCGGGTTCCCGTCTCCCTCTTCCGTACACCCAGCGTTTCAGACACGGTATACACCATCACTATGTAAATACTCATCTGGATCTCGGATACCTGCCCCTGTTTCAGAGGAGGCTCGGTGTTTGTAGGCCGGCTGTGGTCACTGTGGTGTTTGCTCTGCTAATGGATCCAGTCAGAAGCCTACACCCCCCCCTAACCTCCACCCGCCCCCATGCCTCTCTATGTGGCCGTCAGCTCCAGGCTCGCAGCAGGAGAGCTGGACAGATCAAACCCTGCAGACCCCCCCCCACCCTCCTCTCCCTCCAGACACCTCCCCACCCCCAACCCTCCCCCTACAGCCAGCCTGTCACCACCACACAGCTCGACTGTGATTGCACTTCAAACACAGCCACAACTGAGCCGCCGCTTTTCCACAGATTCTCTCTTGGTTTGATGTCAGAGCCTCTTCTAAGGCACCCCTGCTGCGCCACGCATGCTCCTGTGTAACATGTGTGTCTTTGTGTAGATGTGTATCTCTCCAGGACCGACCGACCGGCCGTGGCTCCTGGTTTCAGGACCAGGCCTCGGTTTAGGAGATCAGGGTTTGTGCCTGTGCGTACGTATGTGTGCTGCCGTGGTGTAATCCGAGCGCGTCTGTGGGTGAGGGAGAGTGCGTGGGCGTGTGTATAGATAGACGAGTGTGCGAGCGTTTATGCGATGCTTCTGTTGTTCGGAATCGCATCTCAAGGTTGCAAGTTGAATGGAAGAATCTGAATGGAATTGAAAAGGCCACTGGCGGCCTCCTCGCGCTGCTGAGGAGTTTTCCTTTATCTCCCGTGCCGTCGTCATCACCTGCACCACCCTTAAGCCCGCAGCCCGGTAGGTGCATTAGTGTTTATGGCTGTTAGCCTGTGTTGTCTTGGGTATCTGACATAAAGCCCTGACCTTTGTGTCTTTACACAGAGCTTATTATTTTTTTTGTTTGACATTCAAATCAAGCCAGAAAGTCTAACAACATCTGTTGGAGACAGATAAAGCCGGATGACGACAGCCAGGTTATGAAGGAGCGCTTGTATTTAGCTCTCTGTGGGGACCAAGTGTTGCCACAATGTTGGAAAAGCAGATGTCCCTTTAATGTTTTTTGCGGAGATGAATTTTGACTGATCTGTAGTTTATTCTGTTCTCAGTTTAGCCACGTCTGATTATACAGTGCTGCTACTTGCATTGTACAGCATGATGGTCCTCCTCCTGCTAAGGCTACATCATTGGACAGCTCAACATGCTTGGAGGAGAACACTAAGCTCTAATTTAATTTAGAGTAAATTTAATTTAATACACAAATGACTTATGTATTTTATGCCTGTTTTCCATGTGTGACTTTTCTGCTGATAAATCTGCTAATTTTCAAAAAGTTTTATCAATTTCAAAAAAATATGACAGTGTACATAACGTGGAAACGTGTTTTGTTCATGGACTTTTCCTATGAAATTTACAATTTTGCCATGTTTTTTGTAGTTTTATGGAATAAGTGTGATTTTTGCTCTGTAAGCTTGTCAGTATATCCTGCTGAGATATTTCACAATTTTTGGCAAAATATTACTGATTCTAAAACATGAAAATGAAATAAATGCTTTATAATAATTTAATTAGAATATAATAATGAATTATTTTTCTGCTAAATTATCCCTTGAAATTTTTTTAGTTCATCCCCCTCTTCTTTAGCTAGGCCTTCTCCAGAAGGCTTGCATGAGGTTTCTGCCCACTTCATCTTTTCCAGTGCGTCAGCTCAGCATGGTTGGGGGAAAATGCTAACTGCTAAAGTAACACTATGAATTAAAGAATATAAGTACGTGTAATTTTTGACTCTGTAAGCTAGGAGAGACTTTCCTCCTGAGATATTTGACCATTTTTTACTTTTTGGGCAAATTTTCTATTCATTAAATTCTTCTATGGGAATTTAAATTCTCCATTGTCCCAGTTTTTAGCTAGGGCCTCTCCAAACACACAACACCACCAAGCTGAGAATGAAGGCTGGCATGAGGTTACGGCCATTGCATCTTTTCAAACGGAGCAGCCTAAATGAATACTATAAATACGATCTAGTTTTTGTACATTGGGAGTGCGATTTTTTATGTTGGAATATTTTGACAATTTTTTGTTTATTAAATTATTAAAGATTTTAAAAAATCAAATTCTCTTAGGAAAAATTAAAAATGTGTTCCTTTTTTCAACTCGTTCAGTAACTAGGTTTTCTCTAATGACACAATACTGCCAAGCTGGGATGATGAAATCTTGCATGAGGAAGTGATGATGTTGGAGCTCAACACGCTTGGAGGAGAACACTAACTGCCGAATGGGCTGACGGATGCCTGCCTCGTCTGACTTTGTCCTCTGAGACTTACGAGTGGCTATGGCATTCGGCCACAACACCACAGTAACGTGAGCAGCTTTACCTATTCTATTGGCATCTATTCTGTGAGGTGATGATATATCCTGTTCAACAGTGTGCAAAAGTTTGGGCACCCCTGGTCAAATGACATGCTTACTAATTGTAGCTAAATGAATGCTCTGCCGAGAACACTGTTCCTAACGCACCATGCACTGTTTATTTGCTGAATTTAACAAACTGGTTGCGGCGCATTTTAAATTGTGTGGTTGTTTAATTTACATTTAAATGTTTTATTTATTTTTTGGCATGTTAAAGTAAATACACAGTAGCTGTGCACTAAAATGAGAGGTTCAATAAGCATGTTCCCTTAAGCATGTTCCCTGTCCTCTGTAGGGATGTGCTAGCTAACTGCATCTTAGAAACTCAGCAACGTGACATTTGGGTTTTCAGACTTACCACTGTATATCGCTCCTGATGGAACAAGACCTTGTCTGTCAAATTTTAGTTGATTTTCTGTTTTTGATGTAAAATGAAAGTGCCTCTAAACCTTCAAACTTGGTGCAAATTGTATGATATTCGGACCAAAGGAAATGGGCCAGAATGACTTGGAAAGATTTCTGGTTCCATTGACTTACATTAAAAGTGCAGTACGTTTTTCCCTTCTCCTGTAAAGTTACTACTCTACGAGGTTAAGCAGCAGTCATAAGTTTACCCAAGCCAACCATTTCTTTGCAAGAGCCTGGTCCAACTGCTCATCTGCTACGACCAGGTAACTGGACAAAAGCACCACGGTAGCGCCCCCCTGCTGCAATGCTAAGAATGCGGCTTATGTCGCGGTGTGAATTGCATTGTTGGACATTTCAGAAAGCGGCAGTGCGTGAAAACGTGTGGAGCGATTGTGTTTTGGGAGTCTCTGGAATCACTTCTAAGATTTTAACGCTGTTTCTATCTGTGACTGAATTGTCTGGAGCCGTTTCAGGATAAAGACAGCATGACAAGCTGGTCGCGGTGTTTACCGGATCTGTGGCTGCTGAGGTCGCGGAGGTCGGGGTTGGGGTAGGTGGAGCGCAGCACGCTCCAGCGCACAGCAGTGTTTTCTCTTCTCTAAGTGTGTCTCCTCCTGCTCTGCTCCTGAGGTTGCTGTTCGGTAACCGAGGCTGCGTCTGATTGCATTAATTGAGCTCCGTTTGTTTGAACACCTGTTTCTGCTGCACACCCACAACCATTTGGCCTGCCGTTTCTGCAACCTGCCCCCCGCCAGACGGAGGAGAGTGACTGAGTGACATTCTCTCACTGTAATAAACCGCACTCACTGTAAACCGGGCGCTGTTTGCTTTGCGTGTGGGAGCTACTGTGTGCACTAGTACCACATAGGCTTCTATATAGATCCCTGGTTCTTTGAGCCTCTTTGGAGGTACATGGAGCCAAACAGGTTTTCATTCATTGAGGGGAACCAATGAAGCATGCAAAGAACCAAAGGGCTCTCAAAGGGCTGCCACAGTTCCGTATATACCCCTTGCCTTTCGTGGAGAACCCTTGTAGGAACATCACTTACGTTACTACAGTGGACTTATCAACCCGAGCCTGACTGTAACCATGTACAGGTGACTTAAAGAGAGAGTGACTCTAGCACCATGAGAACATTGTAGCCACTGATTAGAAGCATGAGTTTAATCACTGCAGGCTCTTTAGACTGATTTTGCAAGAGAGGTTCTCTCTTTACAGGAGAACCCAAAACCCTAATTTAATTTGAATGGAAGTCTATGGAACCAGACGTCTTTCCAAGCAGCTTTGGGCCGTTTCTGTTGGCCCATTCTTCATGAAATTGAAAATCAATAAAACTGGAGATGCGTGTTTTTCTTCGGACAGCGACGATACGTTCTTGTGCCTTAGGCTTCAGATGGAACGCTCTTGTATTAACTGAGTATTAGATAGCCTCCTCCTATCTAGAACACTGAAATCCTCTCAAGCTGTGGAGGGCTGAAACCCACCTGGATGAAGGTGAACAGGGCAGCTCAGCCAGAATCAGATCCAGGCTGTAAGGCTCGTTGGGGGACGGAGCCGGAACGAGCTACAGTATGTTACAGGAAGCTAATTTGAAATGATCCTTTGGAAATGATCAGTGTGCTAACAGGTGGCTCCGCGATGAACATCTGCGGAGGGGTGGAAAAAAAGCAGCAGCAGCGGCGCTGAACGCTGCCTGGCCGAGTTTAAAACTGATAAGATTCAGGACGACGTCCACTCCGTCTCCTGCGCAACACGAAGGTATTAATTGAAGGACGTCGTTCACGGTGGGTAGCTTCAGCCGGGCGCAGTCGGGAATGTTTATGGTGCCCGGAATACAATTGAACTAAATGGGCGAATGGCTAACGGCTTCCAGTGCCCGACGACCTGGACACAAAGCCTAGTATCTAACCTGTCCATCAAATCATTTCCATACTCAAGCTATCATGGTCTAGCACCTTCACAGCTGCACCTGTTCCCAAATCCTCCAGTCACTGAGTTTGGCCCAGGAGGGCGCGACACTGGCGAGGGGCTAACGGGCGCTGTCCGCCGCCGTGGTGCTGAAACAATTAGCAGTTCCCTTATTATTGGCTTATTAGCGCACGGAGCTGTCCGCGGTGCTGAATCACAGCTACACCGCCAAGCCCCACCACACCATCCACCTTCATTATTCTAGCAGAGTCCGTTTAATTATGTTAGGGTTCAACACCAGTGTGGCTTTCAGCCGTAAACACACAAACGTGTTTCTGGTTCTAATAGCCAATATACAATCAAATCATGGTCTATTCTGGAGAACGTAGGGTTCTGTGGTTCCTGGCTTGGATGCACTACTATAAGAAGTTGTCTATGTCTCATCTACATCTGCGGAGGAGCTTCTTTACAGAACCGTCCAGTGCAGGGTTCTTGAGGGCTGGTACCGAAGAGTACAGCCGGTAGAACTGGTGGATGTCTCTCTATGAGAACCCGTATATAACCCGGTTCCTGTGGACACATGTCCGAGCCAGTCTATTTGGTTTTAAACAGAGGTTATAAGGAGCCGTAAAAAAAGGTTCCAATGCAGAACCCGCATCGTTTGGTTCTCTAACCAAGGACTGAAATGGAAGGATGCCATTGGCACCCATTTAAACGGATGTTAATTGGAACCGAAATCAAAGGATCCCCATGCAGAACTCCCGTTATTGGGTTCTTTTACCAAGAACTAAACTGGAAAGCCTCTTTAGAGAACCTTTTTTAGGAGAACTAGCAGCAGAATCAGCTCAGAGCTTCCAAATCACTTCCCAGCTGGTTTAGTTCGGCATTTCATTGGCTCAGGACCCTTTACCACACGGAACGACTCTATCGAGGTTCTGGCACATATCATGCTTCATGTTCTTTGGGTTCCTCAGGGTTCCAAAAGTGGCAGCTCAGAGTTTTGAGGGTGTAGCGGCAGAGTACGAGCTTATAGATATAGATAGTCTCCTATAGATGTGAGTCAAAGGCTTCTGAGCCAGAATAACTCTAGCCAAGTCTGAAAGAGAGGGAGAGGGAGGGAGAGAGAGAGAGAGAGAGAAAAAGAGAGAGAGGGAGAGAGAGAGAGGGAGAGAGAGAAAGAGAGAGATACTAACGTGTCAGAGGGTGCAGCTGGGCTTGTGTGAATTCTCGCACTGACACTGCATCATGCAAGCTGACACGATGCACTCACTCACATCCAGCCCTGCTCTCCCACCCCCCACCCCCATGGCAGGGGCTTGGAGGGGGGGATTTTTTTGGAGTTTGGCCAAAACGCAACGTTTCATTACATTACATTCTCATTGCCGTTGGGATACGCGGGAGCTGAAGGGAGATGGAAGTGGGGGGGACCAGAAAGCCCTCTATATGATTACGGAGCAGGCTAGAGAGACGAGTGCGTGTAGAGCACTGCTCCAGTATTGGATTTGCCAGAGATAACTATAATAGAGCGCTCTTCAAACCTAATTGTAGTCATTCGCTCAACACAACAGCTGGGAAATGATGTTTCTTGCAGGGGCGCCGCTGTAATCAATGCAACTTTGAGAAAGACAAAAAATAAAGCACACGAGAGGAAGCAAAAGCATCTCCGCGCGGCTCTGTCTCCGGCACAGGCGCGTGACCTTCAATGCCAAAGTGGGAGACCTTTTTTGTGTTTGGGTCTCTGAATCAGATTGGTGGAAATGAGCCAGCTGCTGTTGAATAGCACAGCCAATAGGGCTTTGATTGTGGCGTATATCACATGGCTTATATTATCTACATGATCATTATTATTATAAAAAAAAAAATTTTTTTTTGATTTTTGTTTCTTTGTGTTGTTAGAGCCCAGCAGCTGCCTTTTACATCATACCCACATTTCACAAAGATTGGACCAAGGGAAGTGCTCCAAAATGGCATGCGGAGCGACTCCTTTTGCATTCACTCGCATTAAAAGTTGGGAAGGTTTTCGGCCTCTCCTGTAAAGTTCCTGTTTTCAAGCTAATGCTCAGCTAACCTACCTGTTGATGCCACTAGCAGACACTGAGCAAGTTGGTCTCCGCACAGACCTCGGGACTCGGAAAAACAGAGACATGACAGATCTTCCCGAGATCCATATCCTGGCTCTTTCACGTCTCAAGGACAGCTCTGGACCCCGAATATCAGCTGAGGCTGTTCTGCTGCCTGCCTTAAGATTCGCATTGACTCTGAATGAGGCACAGTAACACATCCGGCTGCCCGTCTTCTAGTCAAACAGCATCAGAGGACAGAAAAGAAGGGAGAAAGAAAAGAGGAGAAAGAAAAAAAAGCCCCCCCACCACCACCCCAGAAGCCTCCCTGGATCTCTGCCACCCTCCCCTGCCTGCCCCCTCCTGCTAAGCCTCTAAAGGAGAACACAAGAAGGACGGTATTAAGATTGATGCCTTACGTGCGGCCGGAGCTGGGAGTCGCCCCCCTGGAGGAAGCAAGCCGTGGCGAAGCAGCAGCAGCAGCAGCTCCATCTCTCTCCATCTCTCTCTTTCCTCTCTGACAAAAGCATCTCCTCTATCCGCTGCCTGGCCCTTTAAAGCTCCGCTGCCTCGCTACAGGTGGCCCGGGCTCCGTGGCGTCACGATGACGCGGCCCAGGGGGCGGGGCCAGGGGCGTGATTGCCAGAGAGGGGATAATAATAATAGTAATGATAATAGTAATAATAATAACAACGTGAACATTCACTGCTTCAGAATATAAGCCCAGAAATGATTTAGTTAGGCTCTGACGGTTTACATACCTCACAATAAATATCTATAAAGGTCATGCAATGCATGGAAACCGTCTTCCATAATAAAAGCCCTCAGCTGCTCCTGACATTTCAGATGCCTAGCTGAAGCTTGAGCCCCACAGGAAATCTAATATTAAACGCTGTTCATGTTTATTATCATCCATAAGCAGAGTTAGGACAATATAGGAGAGGACAAATGGTGAATATTCACCTTCATAATAAAAGTCTGGGGGGGGGATTTGGATGGCTATGACACTTAGGACCACCCATCCACAATATAAAGTGATTTAGAAGCTGGACATTGATATTGCTCCAATAATATATTTCACAAAAATAAATAAATAAATAAATAATAAATAAATAACAAAAACATATAAATAAATAAATAAATAACAAAACAATAAATAAACAAACAAACATATATAAATAAATAAATAAATATTAAAACGTGATAACAAAAAACTTTCCATAATAAGAGTCCTGATTTGCTTCTGATTTTAGGATGCTCAGGTGAAGTCTTAACCCGCAAAATATAAATATGAAAGGCCATTGCTCATTTTTCTTATGATCCATATACAGAGTCATGAAAAAATTGGGGGTGGGGATGTGGGGGGATGGGTTAACTGTCATAATAAAAGTCTGGGGGGGTTTGGGTGGCTGTGACACTTTTGTACCCCACCCCCTTCTCAAAAATTGAAGTGCTGTAGACCTTGGACATAAATCTAGATTCTAGATCTAAATCTAAAAAGAACAATAAAAAATGGCTGAAAATCCTCTCCCATAATAAAAGTCCCAAACTGCCAGGGACTTTAAGACACAATGTAGTTGTTGAAAAAAGCTACAGAAAGAGAAAAATAGAAGAAATATAGAGGGAGTGTAAATATTCTCCTTCATAATAAAAGGCTAGAGGGATTTGGGTGGCTGGGTAATTTCTAGGTGCCCCCACGAAGTGCTGTAGATGCTAGACATAGATATTGCTCTATAAACCGACTTTATCATAAAATTAAATTAATAAAGGGCTGAAAAAACACCTTCCATAATAAAAGTCCTTTTGAGTATCCTATCGAAAGCTCTAGAAGTCGTTGATTATATTTTATAGTGATACAATCACAAATATGTTTACGTAAACATGAGACAAAAATGGCGAATATTCAAATTCATAATAAAAGTCTTGAGGGAATTGGTTTGGCTGTGACACTTTTGGACCTTCCTCAAATAATGAAGCACACAAAATGCTGTACATAAACATTATTCCATTAACAGATTTCACCAGCCAGAAGTGAGTAACTTTTAAAAAAAATAAATATCCGCTATCAAAATAAAAGTCCCATGCTGCCAAGGACAATTCAGGTGCCTAGCTAAAGTTGCTGATCCTAAACATAAATCTAGAAATAACAGAAGGAAACACAGGAAATATAAATTTTGTACTTCATAATAAAAGTCTAAAGGGATTTTAGAGGCTCTGACACTTTAGGACACCCCAAAATGATCCTGTCTTTCAAAACAGATATCAGAAAAAACTGCTATGATATAAATCAATGTATAGATTTGGAACCATATGTCTAAATGACGGTAAACCCTAAATGTTTAAAACTGTAAATTTTAATGCTGTTTAAAAAAAATCCATAAACACAAAACTAACATCTAGTAAACTAAAAATAACATGTTGTAAAATACTTCATAATAAAAGTCCAAAGGGATCTGGGTGGATCTTTTAGAGGCCTAGACGCTGTCGTCCAATCATCATCAAAATGAAATGCTCCAGATGTTACTTGTAGATGTTTTTCCGTAAATAAAAAGACGTTGAAGGGTAGTAGGCTATGATTCTCCTTCATAATAAAAGTCCCTTTGGATTTGTTTGTTTCTGACATTCTAGATGAGCAGATATTGTTATCTACACCATTTAATGAAGTGCTCTAGGCTTTGTCTATTATACAAATTTCTCCATAAATAGATTTTAAATACAAATGCTGTAACTCCCTTTCAAAATAAAAGTCCAATGGGATTTGAGTGGCTCTTTCAGAGGCCTGAAACCCAAAAAAACTGATAACCCACACATGAAACACTTTAAATATTTATTATAAATGTGTCTCCATTAGTAGATTTCTATAAACTGAGTGAACAAAGGTCATAACTGTCCTTCATAATAAAAGTCCCATTGCCTTAATGCATCTCTGACATTTTAGATGCCCAGATATTGTGATGTAACCAATCCAAAGTGCCCCAGGTGTTGTCTAATATAGAAAGGCCTCTATAAATACAATTTAAGAAATGGAGGCAGAAAAAACTAGTGAGAATTCCCTTTCAAAATAAGAGTCCCTAGGGATTTGAAAGGGTGTGACATTTCAGATGCCTTGTTGTAAGCCCATCTTCTGAGCATTAGGTGGGGGGGATGTTGTTGTTCATAAACGTTACTCCATAAATAGATGTCAGTAAACGTCAGTACGGTCAGAAATGTGCAGCGCAAGTCATGTTTGCAATGCAAAGCGGCCACCCACACATGGCAACGCTCACACACCACACATCACACTCGCTCGGTGTGTTAATGGACAGCCTGCTATTTTCTCACAGTGCTTGACTTGTTAAGTAACTCTACACATTTAAATAGCACGAAGCGCAACGTTTATTTATTAGTCTGCTTTTGTTATTTTTAACCTCCCAATGAAACAAATAGCCCCGGCCGCACGCTCAGTGCCCGGCTTTGTGTTTGGGCCTCCTGTTTGTTTGCTTTGCATGAGAAATGGGTTCTTTCGGAGGTGCTTATAGAGCATGAATGGCGTTCATGATTACAGGTTCAGCTTTGACATCAGAATCACCTGAGCGTCTGCTTCGGCACTGGACGTATCGCTGCTCTGCGCTCCGGCCGTCTCTCAGCTGTACGTCAGTGTCAATCTGCTCATGTTTGTGCATCTGTGAGGGAAAGGCTGAAAGGAGCTTCTGCCTCTGCACCGCCGGGCCCTTATGTGAGGTTAGCTGATAGCAACAGGCGCCGGGTTCCGGCTGCGTCCACTCTGAAGGCCAGCAGGAGAGGGGGAAGGAGTGCAAATCTCTCGTTTCTCTTCCCTTTTTCCCTCTTATTGCCTCGACAAAGCCTGCTCACACGTGGTGCGCAGCCGTACATGCAGCCGCGTGCTGCGTACGCTCTCAGAAATAAAGGCTGCTGAATGGCTCTTGGTCTTGGTCCAAATCTTTAATTGGTATGACATTATGTGGAGGTTCTGAGTGTTCTGCACACTCACAAATAGCAAGGTTCCTAAAAGAACCATCTATTGAAAGGTTGCTTAGGAAATCTATTCAGTCGTTCATTTACAGCATCACAATAAAGAATCCATACATAGAGATTCTTTATATATATATATATATATAAAATTGTATATAAATATATAGTTGCATAAATACATTTCTTGTAGACTTTCGAGATTATAGATTGTATAGCTTTGTTTTGGACTGTGTATGCAGCATTTTATATGCATCATATATATATATATATATATATATATATATATATATATATATATATATACACACATATATATATATATATATATATATATATATATATATATATATATATATATATATATATATATAGTATACAGTTGTGTATGTACATGCACATATTTTAGTATATATATCTGTTTATAGATGTGCTATATAACAAAAACTAGCCACATGTGTATATCTATATTCCAGATTTTCTGCATGTACAGTCTATAATATATACAGTCAGCATATATAGATGTGGAGCATTATATAATATATATGGCTGTGTACGCATATGTATATTGTAGAGCATATGATTGTGTTTTACAGATATATAAATATATATATGTTACTGCGCATGTAGCCGTGTACATTAATGTATATGATAGTGTATATAGTTATGTGTAAAGATATATATTATTGGTTGGCATGTATATCAATCCATATTCTAGACTGAGTGCTGTGTTTTTGACTCTGTATACCTGAGTGTATATATGGAGTTAGTGTATATAGATACAGTACATGGTATAGTAGATACAGTAGAATAGGTGGTTGCGTATTGTGTATACATCTGTAAATGCATATTATAGAGTATGTGGCCATATGTAGAGTTTACGACTGTGTTTATAGATATATATTACAGCATATATGGTTGTGTTTATAGATGGGTAAATAGATGTAATCATAGAGAGTATGGAGTGAAGTCTATGGGGGTATGTACTTATGTATATGTGTACTTGTATATGGATGTGTCTCTGTGTATATATTGATGTTATACATATGGATGATAAAGGGTTGGGTATCTACTGATGATTAATGAGATGCTGTAGTGCTGGTTATTGGGCTTCCCTGTAATACTGTACGTCCCTGGCAGCACTTATCAGGAAGCAGTGAGCTGAGTTGTTAACCCCGGATGCATCATGCAGGTGAGTCTAAATACTGTTTTAATGTCAAAACTGCTGATACAGTACAGCGGCTATGGTGTTTCCGTTACCAGCTATCAGCATAAGCCCTCACGCTCTGCTGTGGATGGTGATGCGGTACTAGACGCGTCCTGTACATGTGGAACCATCTCATATAGGAACCATAAGGCGGCCTGGGCGTTGTTTACAAGGCCTAGTTCTTAATAAGGACTCCATGCGGTAACGAAACCGTTGAGATTTTGATATTCGGAGCAGATTCGATTAGAGCGAGCTCAGCCAGGGAGAGATCAGGTTTCCCTTTCCAGTCTACAGAGTGTGACCCCCAACCCTAAGCCTGCCCTTCATCCACTTACAATGGGCAGGTAGTTTCTTCATAATGGAGATTAATAATACAGCACTACATTCCACTGCAGCAGACGTCTCCGTTTACTGTCCCAACAGGACTCAGGGCGTACGGACGCGCTCTGTTTCTGCGTCTGTGTTTTTAATTTTAGACTACATACCTGCTGTAATTATTGATTTATTTATTTATGTAATTTTTTTTTTTTTTTGCACACGGCGTCACCGGGCGTAACGGTACCTCGCTAACAGTTTTAGCACTTCAGTGTGTCATTTGTGACATTTTGTAAGCTGGAGAAAACACGCCCCCCCCCGCCACCCCAACCCCCTCCCACCCACATCAACCCCTCCCCCCACTCCACCCTCCTTTAATTTAACACATTTCTATTTCGGCTTGGAACCTTTGTGTGAGCCACATAGGAAGGAGCCGCTTTAAATGCCAACATCTCCTCCGGAGCAATAATAAGTGGGATTAAATTGCTGTCTATGCTCAACAAAGAAATTGGAAAATGATGTTAGATTTTACTTTAACGTGAATTTTATCCACTTAGCAGACGGCAGCTGCGTGGAAGTGCGCGGCGCTGCCATTTTACATTTCCATAATTTGCTTCAGAAAAGCCACGAGAGATATATTTTCCAGCGCAAATGTACTATTTGCCTCCCCATTGTGTGCGCGCCACTATTGTGCAGTCCTACGGGACGCGCGGGGGTCGGGTTGCGGGGCCTGGGGGGCCGGGGGGGTGGTGAAGGGAAGGTGGGACGGCGTGGGGGGACTTTAAAGTGGTTCCTTCATCATGTTGTTGTGGAGTCTTTGTGGGTTTTGTGCCAGTGTACTGTACATGTTTGTACATTTGCATGATTGCTGTTGTGTTCAGGCTCTTTCTGTCCGTTCCGGGCCTTTCTGCGTGATAAAGATGCTCCTTGAGAGGCCCGTTTGTGTGTTTCCGTGGCATTATTTCTCCAGTTTTCCAGGCAGGTGGGATTTTTCGGAGCACTTAAGCTTCGGCAAAGTGTCTCTGCACTGCTATTGTGTGTGCTACACCGATCCGGGCGGGTTTGAAACGGGAAAAAAAGCAGAACTGCAGCGAAAGAGGAGAAAGTCACCGCGCACGGTATCCTAGGCCACCTGATCGGCAACTAACGCAGCGTCCTAATGGGGGTAAACAGGAGCACGTCCGAGGCCGCACGTGTTTGGAGACCCTCGAAATGAAACGTGTCCATCATCATAAGCCTTAATTTGTGTTTATGCAATCTCGCCACACAAATCACATGAGGTACAAATAGTGCCAAATTAAGAGAGTCTTTATTATGGACATTGCAATCAATTCATTAAACCCAATTATGTCATTACACGTAAATTGGCGTCTGTCATGCCATTTAATTGTCAGACTACATGCATAGCTTAACAGCGGCAATTTCTGATCCTTATGGGATGAAAGTGTCGCATTAGAGACAAAGCTAGTCTCAGATTTCACAAGTCTGAGTGGCGAGGAGGTTCAGTCAACACGGGCGTCAATATTTATTTTAGATTTATGAAGCACTGTCGAATTCATTCTTCCTTACTGTCAGAACTAATTAAATATGTATTAGAAATAATGGACCATGGAGACAAAGAGGAGACACAGGGTTCTGTAATATACACTGCTGGTGCATGTACAATATGTGTGTGTGTGTGTGTGTGTGTGTGTGTGTAGGTACCGAACACTGTTTTGTAGTGTTCGGTACCTAAATATTCAGTATTTAAATGATGAATATTTCATAGTGGATACTGAAATTCATATCGGTTACTAAATAATTCATAGTAGATACTAAATAATTCATAGTGGATACTGAGTAATACATAGTAGTTACTGAATAATTCATAGTAGATACTGAATAATTCATAGTGGATACTGAATAATTCATAGTAGTTACTGAATAATTCATAGTAGATACTGAATAATTCATAGTAGATACTGAATAATTCATAGTGGATACTGAATAACTCATAGTGGATACTAAATAATTCATAGTAGATACTGAATAATTCATAGTGGATACTGAATAATTCATAGTAGATACTGAATAATTCATAGTGGATACTGAATAACTCATAGTGGATACTAAATAATTCATAGTCGATACTGAATAATTAATAGTAGATACTGAAATTCATATTGGTTACTAAATAATTCATAGTAGATACTGAATAATTCATAGTAGTTACTAAATAATTCATAGTGATTACTGAATAATTCATAGTGGATACTGAATAATTCATAGTAGATACTGAAATTCATATTGGTTACTAAATAATTCATAGTAGATACCGAATAATTCATAGTAGTTACTAAATAATTCATAGTGATTACTGAATAATTCATAGTGGATACTGAATAATTCATAGATACTGAATAGTTAATAGTAGATACTGAAATTCATATTGGTTACTAAATAATTC
Source organism: Prochilodus magdalenae (assembly GCA_024036415.1). Lineage (NCBI taxonomy): Eukaryota > Metazoa > Chordata > Actinopteri > Characiformes > Prochilodontidae > Prochilodus > Prochilodus magdalenae. The sequence continues at coordinate 83,994 of JAMWET010006650.1, read as the reverse complement.
ATAGTAGTTACTAAATAATTCATATTGGTTACTAAATAATTCATAGTAGATACTGAATAATTCATAGTAGATACTGAATAATTCATAGTAGATACTGAATAATTCATAGTGGATACTGAATAATTCATAGTAGATACTGAATAATTCATAGTGGATACTGAATAATTCATAGTGGATACTGAATAATTCATAATTATTAATAGCAGATGCTGAATCAGTAGCCCAGTAGTAGTTGGTGTAATATAGTAATTCACAGTTTGTAATAAACAGTAGGTTTTTTTATCAGTAGTTTTTTGTTATCATAAGAATCATATAACATTAATAACTGAATTAGTGAAGTAGCAGTAAAAAGGCTTCAACACAGAAGAATCAGAATTCAGAATTACTCCAGCATACATACTAGAAGAAAAGGAATTCCAGGAATAATTAGAGATATAAATATAATGAGAGAAATGCAGCATACGTCTGGTTTCAGAGACGCATCTGCTGCTGTTCTTGTCTTTAATTATAATATAACTCAGTGAATAAAGAGGGGGAGGGGTCAGAATTATGGGGAGGTGTAGGGAGAGAAGGAGGAACGAGTGGTGTAAATGAAGGTGACTGAAAGACGTTTCTTCCTCTCCAGAATATTCCAGTTTAATATTTCTGTATTTAAACACATGGAAATCTGACTGGATTATTCCGTAGCTAGAGATCAGTCTGAGTGGATCCTTTAAGGAACCGGGCATTCAAGGGTTCTTTAGGGAACCAAATATAGTAATTCAAATGGATCTTTTTTTGCCCTACATGTTATTTTCATACTTTTATTCGCATTAAAATTCTGATTTTCTATTGTTTAGTTACAAAGTCAGAGGCCCCGTGTGGCCAAAGGGCCCCCATTCATATGAGTAGGCACCATATCCCACTTCCCAGTCATACGTAACCATGGCTGGAGAAAGAAACGTCCAGATTTTCTGGACCTGACTAGCCGTTGTGCGGGCCAGGCCTGGGGGGTGGGCGGGGCGTGTTTACTTTATTCATCAGGAGGATCTGTGTGTGTATATCTGGCCTAATCTCCCCCGGAGCCCCACGGCACATCGATAAGCGTCAGGTTACCTCCGGGCCGGAGCTGCAGCCAAGTTCAAAAGTCACTTTGGCAGATGTCCCTATGTGTGTTATGTACACCTGCGTCCAGAGGTTCCTTGTTTACCTAAGCGGGCCCATGAGTAATTCATTGTGTTTAGTGAGACGTGGGCATCTGTTCGGCCACCCCTGCGGGCGCACGAGGGAAACCCCTCCGCCTCTTTTTCCAGGTAAGCTCAGTAATCAGCTAATGAAGCCCACAGCTGGGCTCCGGCCCGCACGCAGCCGCACCATTAGCCTCCCAGGACACAGGCTATCAGTGGCCAATCAGCACGGTCCGAGACTCGCCATTCAGACCAGGGGCGTGTGGGAGCCTGTGTGTGCAGGTGTGTGTTTAGGTCTTTGTGGGGACACGTATATATATGATATGTG
>JAMWET010006650.1:75000-77500 GCA_024036415.1 Prochilodus magdalenae | reverse complement strand
GTATTTTTTTTTAAATGTTGAGAATTTTGACAAATTTGTGAACATTTTGACATTTTTTTGAGAATAATTATAATTGTGTGAAATTTTGATACAATTTGTGAGAACTTTGACAAATTTTGTTAACATTTTGACAAATTCTGTGAGAATTTTGACCAAATGTTGTGAGACATGTGGCACAGTTTGTGAGAATTTTGACAAATTTTGTGAGAATTTTGATAAATTTGTCAGAATTTAGTGAAATTTTGACAACATTTTGGCAAGTTGGGAAAAATGATTTACAGCACTTATAAAGAGTGACACCTCAAATATTTAAAGAACATAAATCTTTACTAATTTACTGATAACAAGTCAGCCTAACTACTCAACAAAACCATTAAAGATCATTTAAAACATTGAATTCCATATTTTTAAAAATGTTACTGTATTTTTTTTTAAATGTTGAGAATTTTGACAAATTTGTGAACATTTTGACATTTTTTTTGAGAATTATTATAATTGTGTGAAATTTGACACAATTTGTGAGAACTTTGACAAATTTTGTTAACATTTTGACAAATTCTGTGAGAATTTTCATAAATTTGTCAGAATTTAGTCAAATTTTGACAACATTTTGGCAACTTGGAAAAACTATATACAGTGCATATAAAGAGAGCCACCTCAAGCCTGAGGAAACAGTGAAGGGAAGGAGAGAACAAAAACTGCTGTGGGGTTTCATGGGCGGAGAAACGCACAGTGGCGCTCCGACAACTTCTGCTGGCACTAATGTTTCCTCCACTCAGTGCAGACGTAATAATAGAAAAGTGCCCATCACTCTGCCTTCACCTGCATTCCCCCAAGTGGCAGAAATTGCAGCCTTGCGCGTCAGCGGGCGGCTGCAGCCCGAGCGGCCCGCGTTCGCCTGCGAGGCTACCATGCTGCGAAGCCCCTTAACTTTCTGCTAGCAGGGTAAGAGGCTAATCGCGCCGAGCTCCACTCTCGCACTTGACCCCTCCTGCCTCCCTTTTAAAGGAGCTTGTTTTTTCTACAAACGACTGAAAAAATAATTTCTTCCAAACTTCTCATTCCATCTGTGCTGACCCGGAGTCAGCCGGCGCTTTCCACAAAAGCTTCAGGCATTGTCCCGCTGCTGCGGCCCTGCTGGCCCCTGCAGGCCCGCGCTGGCCCCCTTTAGAAGCTCTAAGATTTAGAATCCGTAAGAGGAGTGATACAGAAAGCAGCGCTCTCGGAGCAATCAAGGCGGCGGGGAGAGGGGAGCGGGCGCAATTACAGACAGTCAAGACAAAGGCGGATTTTTAGGACGGCCGCTCGCGACGGCAGGCGTCAAGCAAAAACACGCTGGGTTTGTGGCTGTGGCTGCCTCGCCATGAGCCTTCTTTAGGGCCTCTTGGAGGTGAAAGGTCACGCTCTGCACACGGCCCTCCAGTTCAGTGTGGTGAGGTTTGTGATCTCTGACCTGTGTTTACATGTATATGATTTATGACGTACATTATGAAGGGTGTATTGGACCACTGGCTCGGTCCATCTGCGGAGGAACACCTGTGGAAGACCAGATAGACCAGATCTATCTATCTGTCCGTCCGTCCGTCCGTCCGTCTGTCTGTCTGTCTGTTTGTCCTATCTATCTATCTATCTATCTATCTATCTATCTATCTATCTATCTATCTATCTATCTATCTATCTATCTATCTGTCTGTCTGTCTGTCTGTCTGTCTGTCTGTCTGTCTGTCTGTCTATCCGTCCGTCCGTCCGTCCGTCTGTCTGTCTGTTTGTCCTATCTATCTGTCTATCTGTCTATCTGTCTGTCTATCTGTCTGTCTTTCTGTCTGTCTGTCTGTCTGTCTGTCTTACTGTCTGTCTTTCTGTCTGTCCATCTGTCCGTCTGTCTGTCTGTCTGTTTGTCCTATCTATCTATCTATCTATCTATCTATCTATCTATCTATCTATCTATCTATCTATCTATCTATCTATCTATCTATCTATCTATCTATCTATCTATCTATCTATCTATCTATCTGTCCGTCTGTCTGTCTGTCTGTTTGTCCTATCTATCTATCTATCTATCTATCTATCTATCTATCTATCTATCTATCTATCTATCTATCTATCTATCTATCTATCTATCTATCTATCTATCTATCTGTCTGTCTGTCTGTCTGTCTGTCTATCCGTCCGTCCGTCCGTCCGTCTGTCTGTTTGTCCTAGCTATCTATCTATCTATCTATCTATCTATCTATCTATCTATCTATCTATCTATCTATCTATCTATCTATCTATCTATCTATCTATCTATCTATCCATCCATCCATCCATCCATCCATTCTAGAATGCCCGTTCTGGTTGCTGTGCACTCTGTTGACTCTGAAGTTTAGTTTGTGCTCTGAGGAGAGACAGTAAAGCGAGGGGAAAAGTGATGGAGAGAGGAGTGAGGAGATGAGAGGAGCTGGGATTTGCATACCCTGCGGTTCCTCTCTCTCTCTCTCTACCGCACACGCACACACAT
>JAMWET010006650.1:0-70000 GCA_024036415.1 Prochilodus magdalenae | reverse complement strand
CTCAGAGGTCTCTCCGCCGTCTTGGTCCTTTGGAACAGAGTTTCTCATCCAGCTCACCTTCTCAACAAGGTGTGGAGTTCAGCATGTAGGCCCTCCCCTTCCCTCTGTCCTGTGCACAAGCCCAAACAACCCCTGATGGGTTGGAGGAGTAGTGTGTGGTCCGAGCCACTTTGTTTATTTCCCATTTCCAGATCCAGGGCTGTGTACCAACACTGGAATTTTTCCCCAGTGTGCACATGGACTGGACCGCTAGCGGACTTTGGGGGGATATTAGGAGATAAGGGAGATAAGGGTATTTAGGAGATATAGCCTCCTGTATCTACAGTGCTGTTCTAACCTTAGGCTCTCTATGACAAAGCGCTCCAACGAGGCGAAACTGAGCTGTAGGCAGTAAAACTGGCCATCAGGAGAACCAGGACAATTCCCAGTTGCCCGCTACGCATGTGGGCCTTTGAGGAAGGAGGAGAAGAGGACTGCATGGTGGATTTCCTGTTGTAGTCCTATTTGAAATGAATGGAGACCACCTGGGAGAAGTGGCGAGTGCAGAGTGAATACTGCAGTCCATGACAGTTTAGTGGCCCATGAGACCAAGGATTACAAGATGTGGTCATCGTGGTGGTGGTTGGCTGGTCTAGTCAAAACTCCAGGGCTGATGGTAGTTCCCAGTCCAGTCCTGGGTGTTGCAGTAGGGCTGCTTCAGCTGAGTGACGTGGTCTAGATGAACTCTAAGGCTTCAACAGGCTGCCTTAACGTTTTGTTTATGATCTGTTGTATAGTTCATCCAGACCACGTCACTCAGCCGAAGCAGCCCTACTGATACAGAAGCTTGGAGAAGCTTCAGGATCAATTGTCATTGTCACAGATGTAGAGGTCTGCCTTCCTATGTGACACCAACAGGACCCGCAGCCCCAACACTATACCAGTGTTGTGCAGTAGAATAAAACTGAAGAAGCCAAACTATAAACTAGTGGAATTATACAGTCCACCTTAAAACTCTCTCATGGAATTATCCAGTCCACCTTAAAACCCTCCGGAGAGGAGCTGTACAGGAGGATGGAGGAGCTTCCTCACCCTGCAGTGGAGCTGATAGAACAAGGTTTATTACTAAGCATGGAAGATAAAGGTGACCAGGATCAATAACTGATGATAAATTTAGACTGATATGATCAATATTTATTGAGCTACACATACAGAAGTCTGTCTCTCAGTATGGCGTCGGGCCGCCGTGTTTGCTAACCCAACACGCCAGACGTCTCGGTATGGAGCTGTAGAGGTTCCTAATGGAGTCCTGTGATAATCCATCCCATGCAGCTTGAACATCCTCACACAGTTCCTGCAGATGGTGCGGTAGGGTGGAGGTGGAGGGACACCAGGTCTTCTGGATGTGTGACAACACACCGTTCATCTCGGTGCTGACCACGGTGCCTCCACACACGGATTCGTTGGGCGTCTCCACCAAGACTAAAGCGGGACTCGTCACTGAAGATGAGTCACTCCATGACAGTCTGGTACGACACCACTGCAGTCTTTGGTGACGGTGACGTGGTGTTAAGGACAGTCGTGGTAACGGTCTGTGTGCATGTAGTCCTGCGTGGTGCAGCCGTCTGCCGATGGTGCTGCACTAACAGGAGGACTCAGACAGGACGTCTGTAATGGTGGCTGTTGGGTCACTCCGCACATGTTGGTCACTTAGTTGGTTCTCTTGCCTCACAAGGTCAAACCTACTCACCAGGTTTCATTCCTGTGGGTTGATTGTCTGAGTGCAGCTATTGTTTTCATCATGTCGATACTGGATGTAGACTGCAGGCAGCTGATTGGTTAAGGGACCATTTACTGAGCTGAACTTTTTCTTACAGAAAAAAAGGAACATGAATCACATTCTAATTATATTATAGGTTATTCAGTACATTCAGTTTTTAAATTCTGACAGACATGGGACAACGGTTTAGCTGGAGTGGGTCTTAGCAGAGAAAGCAGAGGGGCATTAGGGCAGAGAATTGGAGTCAAAAGTAGCCTAATGTCCATTTAAATAGCTTCACCCATTAACAGATTACACTGAAAAGGTGAGCGAGAGGAAGACGAGCTCCGCTTCCTCCTTTTCTACTGTTCTGCCATTGATAGAACAAATTGATGGATGTTTAAAGCCCCCGTCCGCTCCCTCCACCCAGGCCGGCGGACATTTGGACTTTGTAAATAGACCTTTTTATGGCCCTGCTCGACGGGAAGCATGCTAATCTTCCACAAAAATTATGAAATTAACACACCATTTCAAAATGTCAATTGACATCTTCCGACAAGCAGATTTCCATAATGATTATGAAAAAGGTCATTTTTTTAATTTCTCTATTTAAAAAAAAAATCTGAACATTAGCAGTGGAGCTGCACTCGTTCCTGAATACAACACTGCAACAAAAGTTATAGGACGAGCATATAACAAACCCGGATCAATTCAGAGCACTGAGCCAAAGTCAGAGACCATCAGACGAAGCAGCCTGAGTTCCTCATTTCTGAGAAAACTAAACTCAACATCGAAAGAACAGCTGCACAAACAGCTGCACCCGGATCAGCCGACTGGAGTGAGACTCGTGTGTAAGTTTGACATGGTGAGACATGCTAATGATTCAAGTTTCACACTCGGCCGCACACGTGACGGTCTTATCTCCGTACCTGACTGACCCAACACCACCATTACAGACCTCCAGCGAGCAGTGGTGTCCTCCATGAGCACCATCGGCAGACGGCTGCACCACGCAGGACTACATGCACACAGACCGTTACCACGACTGTCCTTAACACCACGTCACCGTCACCAAAGACTGCAGTGGTGTCGTACCAGACTGTCATGGAGTGACTCAGAACGGCAGCGGGTCATCTTCAGTGACGAGTCCCGCTTTAGTCTTGGTGGAGACGCCCAACGAATCCGTGTGTGGAGGCACCGTGGTCAGCACCAAGATGAACGGTTTGCTGTCACGCGTCCAGAAGACCTGGTGCCCCTCCACCTCCACCCCTGCCGCACCATCTGCAGGAACTGTGTGAGGATGTTCAAGCTGCATGGGATGGATTATCACATTATAGGCAGGTAGGCCATCAGGTATGTAGGTGGACAGGCAGTGAGGGAATCAGGTATGTAGGTAGACATGTAGGCAGGTCATCAGCTAGGTAGGTAGACAGGTAGGAGGTTATCATGTAGGTAGGTGGACACACAGGTGGGCCATGTATTCTGCTCTGCTCTGAACATCGCTTTGATTTGTTTTGTGATTTTTTTTTAACTTTGATTTGGACTTTTTCATTTTCATAGATTTTTTTTTCAGTTTCATACATACAAATGCTGCCAAACAGATTGTTTAAATGTAATATTGACTCTTATAATAAAAGTAATAAAAAAGTAATATAATAAAAAAATATAAAACAAAATAATTTTAGTGCTGGTTTAAACTGGTATGGTGCTGGTCTGGTCCTGGTTTAGCTGGTCACCCAGCTTGGTCATGCTTGTTTAGCAGCATAGGAACATCAGTACATGCCAAATAAACAGGTGACCAGGATATTAATCTGCATTACTGCTGACGAGCATTACAGAATCCGGTAAACATCACATGCTGGTTTTGCTAGCCACGCTGGTTTATGGTGGTTTAAGCAGGGTTAACTGTAATTAGCAGGGTTTGTAGTTCTTTATTTGTTATTTATTTATTTCAGTTCATCTATCGAACCAGTGTTATGGTGTATGAACGCCACTCTGGGGCTGCCTGTGTATCTGACCGTTCCGCCGTTCCTGCAGGTGGCGCTGTTAAACTCAGGCGGCGTGTTTCCTCATTCCTGGCTCTTGTTAGTTCGACGGTAAGCTAACTAAGCTACGAGCTAACTCGCACAAAATCGCACTTTTACTGAAAGATTTTAGTTGGTATGGTTCATGAAACACATATATTTGTCCTCTGTATCGGAAATAAGTGCTGAATCCGGGTATTTCTGTGCGACTCTGATAAATAAGCGAGCGGTTAGGGCGGACTGCAAGGACGGAACAGGCACGTAAGTTTGACTTCACTTAGTTTCTTATGAGATTAAAATTAGACCTTAGTAGTTAACCTAATAGATTACTCATGATCACGGCATATACCATATACTCATCTTTTCAGGCGCTGAAATCTTCATATTAAGAAATGAGCTACATATGAGCCTAAATGTCAGGTTTGTGTTGATATTACTACTGCAGCTATTACTAGCTAACGGGCTAACGGATTTAATGTCTGAAAGGGGAAATCCACCGGTATTTCACTTCAAAATTCTCTTTAATCCAGTATTTAAGATTGAGAGCGGGTTTGGTGTGAGGTGTGTACAGAGTGAGTGAGAGAGGGTTTGGTGTGAGGTGTGTACAGAGTGAGGGAGAGCGGGTTTGGTGTGAGGTGTGTACAGAGTGAGTGAGAGCGGGTTTGGTGTGAGGTGTGTACAGAGTGAGTGAGAGGGTTTGGTGTGAGGTGTGTACAGAGTGAGGGAGAGAGGGTTTGGTGTGAGGTGTGTACAGAGTGAGTGAGAGAGGGTTTGGTGTGAGGTGTGTACAGAGTGAGTGAGAGCGGGTTTGGTGTGAGGTGTGTACAGAGTGAGTGAGAGAGGGTTTGGTGTGAGGTGTGTACAGAGTGAGGGAGAGAGGGTTTGGTGTGAGGTGTGTACAGAGTGAGGGAGAGAGGGTTTGGTGTGAGGTGTGTACAGAGTGAGGGAGAGAGGGTTTGGTGTGAGGTGTGTACAGAGTGAGGGAGAGAGGGTTTGGTGTGAGGTGTGTACAGAGTGAGGGAGAGAGGGTTTGGTGTGAGGTGTGTACAGAGTGATGAGAGAGGGTTTGGTGTGAGGTGTGTACAGAGTGAGGGAGAGAGGGTTTGGTGTGAGGTGTGTACAGAGCGAGTGAGAGCGGGATTGGTGTGAGGTGTGTGCAGAGTGAGGGAGAGAGGGTTTGGTGTGAGGTGTGTACAGAGTGATGAGAGAGGGTTTGGTGTGAGGTGTGTACAGAGCGCGTGAGAGCGGGTTTGGTGTGAGGTGTGTACAGAGTGAGGGAGAGAGGGTTTGGTGTGAGGTGTGTACAGAGTGAGCGAGAGCGGGTTTGGTGTGAGGTGTGTACAGAGTGAGGGAGAGCGGGTTTGGTGTGAGGTGTGTACAGAGCGAGTGAGCGGGTTTGGTGTGAGGTGTGTACAGAGCGAGTGAGCGGGTTTGGTGTGAGGTGTGTACAGAGCGAGTGAGAGGGTTTGGTGTGAGGTGTGTACAGAGCGAGTGAGAGGGTTTGGTGTGAGGTGTGTACAGACTGAGGGAGAGGGGGTTTGGTGTGAGGTGTGTACAGAGCGAGTGAGAGGGTTTGGTGTGAGGTGTGTACAGAGCGCGTGAGAGAGGGTTTGGTGTGAGGTGTGTACAGAGCGCGTGAGAGCGGGTTTGGTGTGAGGTGTGTACAGAGTGAGGGAGAGAGGGTTTGGTGTGAGGTGTGTACAGAGTGAGCGAGAGCGGGTTTGGTGTGAGGTGTGTACAGAGTGAGGGAGAGCGGGGTTTGGGTGAGCTGTGTACAGAGAGAGTGAGCGGGTTTGGTGTGAGGTGTGTACAGAGCGAGTGAGAGGGTTTGGTGTGAGGTGTGTACAGAGCGAGTGAGAGGGTTTGGTGTGAGGTGTGTACAGAGTGAGGGAGAGAGGGTTTGGTGTGAGGTGTGTACAGAGTGAGAGCGGGTTTGGTGTGAGGTGTGTACAGAGCGAGTGAGAGAGGGTTTGGTGTGAGGTGTGTACAGAGTGAGCGAGAGCGGGTTTGGTGTGAGGTACTCAATCAAATCCTCACAGCAATGTTCAACATCAGTACCTGACCTCACTAATACTCAAGCAGGTCTTGATTTGTTTGCATGTGTCCACTCAGCTCACGTCTCCCTGTTGTCTCTGTTGTTCGGCTCCTGCAGGACGCTCGGTGATGTAGGCGTCCATGGCGTCCTGCAGCGTTCCCACGGCAGAAGACGGCTTCCCGACCCTGCGGCCGAGACGCATCCAGAACCAGAACGTCGTCCATCGTCTGGAGCGCCGGCGAATCTGCTCGGGCCGCCCCGGTGCCCACTGGTACAGAGTGCGCTGCTTCCACCAGAACCTCTTCCCCAACTTCACTGTGGTGAACGTGGAGAAGCCCCCATGCTTTCTACGCAAGTTCTCTCCGGACGGACGCTGCTTCATCGCTTTCTCCTCGGACCAGACGTCCCTGGAGATATACGAGTACCAGGGCTGCCAGGTAGGGCGCGGAGGTTCGCCAGCATGACGTTGAGTAGTGGTATGATGATGTCTCATGATATGGACATGCTCTATAGGGCGTAACGATTTGGATATTTACATTTTATATTTAGGAGCCCACCCAACTGATCCGTGTCTCTAGGTGTGCAGGTTCTGGGTTTGTGTTGGTTCTGTTTGGTTCTCTACACTACAGGAACCATGTCTCCCAAACTCCAGATCAGATATTGTATTAGATCTGTGTATTTAGAAAATCACTAATGACCTCCAGAAGCCTGTTTTTAGAACCATGCTTGCTGTGCACCTCACCCCAGCCACCGCTCGCCAGTCTCTCTGTAGGTCACCTGAGGTCATCTTACGGTGGGTAAGGGACATTGGAATGAGGTGGCGCTCATCACGGTCAGTAGAGAGGGGGTTTGGCCCTCTGCCAGTCTGTAGCTGTGTTGTCCTGTGTGTTTGCTGACCTTTGACCTTGTTCTTATGAACCAGACGCTCACTGTATCTGCCAGTAAAGCTAGAACCCAATGAGAACCTGCTGTACACGTGGAGATGCTGATTTAAGACGAGACTGGAGTGTTCAGGCGCCGCCGTTGTCGGTCCTGTTTCGGTTGTCTATATTGCAGTAATGTTATTCCGTCCTTCCCGCCAGGCTGCCGAAGACCTGCTCCAGGGCCAGGAAGGAGAAACCTTGGCCAACGGCAACGACCAGCGCTCTCTGAACATCCGCGGGCGGCTCTTTGAGCGCTTCTTCTCTCTCCTCCACGTCACCAACGTGGCCTCCAACGGCGAGCACCTGAACCGCGAGTGCAGCCTCTTCACGGACGACTGTCGCTACGTCATAGTCGGATCCGCGGCCTACCTGCCCGAGGAGCCGCACCCGCACTTCTTCGAGGTTTACCGCAACAACGAGTCTGTGACTCCGAATCCGCGTTCTCCTCTCGAGGATTATTCGCTCCACATCATAGACCTGCACACGGGCCGGCTGTGCGACACCCGCACCTTCAAATGCGACAAGATCATCCTGTCTCACAACCAGGGGCTCTATCTCTACAGGAACATACTCGCCGTGCTGTCTGTCCAGCAGCAGACCATCCATGTGTTTCAGGTGAGTAGGGTTACGCTCAGCCACCGCAGCATTAAAACACAGATTAAGATTAAAACATTTGAGATTAAGATTAAAAGACACAGTGGGACATTCTTAGGATAGGGATTAAGTCCTGTTTTGAGTTTAATTGCAGTGTCAGTGTTGAAGCACCACTGGAAATTAATTTTAGATGTGGATTAAGATTAATCCGGCTCAGGGAAACTGGACCCATAAAATTTCAAGTGGGATTAAAAACAGATAAAGTGAAATTAAGAGCAGATACAGTGGGATTAAAAACAGATAAAGTGAAATTAAGAGCAGATACAGTGGGATTAAAAATAGATAAAGTGAAATTAAGAGCAGATACAGTGGGATTAAAAACAGAAAGTGAAATTAAGAGCAGATACAGTGAGATTATGATCAGATACTTTGGGTTATACAGCATCCACAGTGAGAGAATCCTAAAACACAGGGAGATTAAATTCAGCTATAGTGAGATTAAAATTAGATGCACTGGGATTAAGATTAAAAGACGCAGTTGGACATTTTCTAGGACATAAGACAAGTTTTATACTGCATTGCAGTGCCAGTGTTTAAGCACCGCTGGAAAATGCTTTATAGACAAGTAATCTTAATGTAATGTTCTGGGAAGCTGGTCCCAGAAGATTTAAAGTGGGATTAAACACAGATACAGTGAGATTAAAAACAGAAACAGGTAGATTAGGAGCAGATGCATTGAGATTCATAGCAGTTAAAGTAAAAAAAACTCAGACCCAGTGAGATTAAATTCAGGTACAGTAGGATTAAGGTAATTATTTGACATGGTAAGATTAAAATTAGATGCTGTAAGATTAAAGTTGAATACATTGAGATTAAGATTAAAAGACACAGTGGGACATTCCTGGGCATGGGTTAAACCCTGTTTCAGACTAAATTGCAGTGTCAGTGTTGAATCTTAACTGGAAATTAAAATTAGTCTGAAGATGAAGATTAATCTGGCTCTGGGAAACTGGCCCAATAAGATTTAAAGAGAGATTAAACACAGATGGAGTGAGATTAACAGCAGATAGAGTGAGACTCACAGCAGTAAAACAAACCTAAAACACAGTGAGATTAAATTCAGGTACAGTTAGATTAAAATTTGATACATTGAGATTAAGATTGACACAGTGGAACGTTCAATAAAATGTAAAGTGAGATTAAACACAGACACAAATATTATAATCAGATGCAGTGAGATTATAATCCCCTAATCTTTTCTTTCGACTGCTCCAGGTGACCCCAGAGGGAACCTTCCTGGACGTCCGGACCATCGGGCGGTTTTGCTATGAGGATGACCTGTTGACCTTGTCGGCGGTGTACTGCGAGGCCCAGGCGGAGGGTCAGCCGGGTTTCCCTCGACACTACAAAGAGAAAAGCATCAACTCTCTGAAGCACAGACTCCTGGTGTACCTGTGGAGGCGGGCAGAGCAGGACGGCAGTGCCACGGCCAAGCGCCGATTCTTCCAGTTCTTCGACCAGCTGAGGCAGCTGAGAATGTGGAAGATGCAGCTTCTGGACGAGCATCACCTCTTCATCAAATACACCAGCGAGGATGTGGTCACCCTCAGGGTCACTGACCCCTCTCAGGTAGAGCTGTGAGAGGTATTTTTGGATAATGGTAACATGACATTGTGTAATATGTGTTTGTGATGGATGATATATTTTTATACAAGATGAAAAGTGCAGAATGCAACAGCAGCGACTATTAAAACTGATAACTAAGATAAGAAAATTAGTTAAAAAATAAAAATAAAAATAGATATTCAATTCATACTGTTAATAAGATGAGCCACAATTAAATTAACACCAGGTTTGGTGCCCCTGGGCTCTAAGGTTAGCTAGCCGGCTAACAAGCTAACATTAGCACCTACTTTTTAGCACCTGCTGTTTTGAAGACTTTGATATAGTCTGATACAGAAGACTCTGATATAGCTTTTCGGTCAGGTGAGTTGAAGATGGCTAGCCAGCTAGCAAGAAGGAAGAAATAGCTAGCTAAGACAGAGCTAGCTAGCTAAGGCTAGCTATATAGCTATATATAAAACTGGCGGCAGAACCTAAAGATGTGGTTCTAACGATCAAAAACCCACTGACTGTATCAGTGAGATCCACAAAGGGCCCATTGGCTTTGCCAGTTCATAGCAGGTTCGCTACACAGCCAGGATAAAACTGTGTTTCTTCATTGGTGTAAAGCTTATCAGTGAGGATCCACAAAAAGAGACCCATATGAGTTACAGGTTTTGCACCAATGAAGGAACAAAGTTTGGTGCCCCTGGGCTTAAGTGTTAGCTAGTTAGCTAATATGGCTAACGTTAGCACCTACTGGGAAATACCCAAACTGGATTTTTGTGGAGAAGTTTTTGACGTAGGCTGTGGATTTTAGAGCGTGTTTCTTTCTGTCAGCCCACATCATCATGATAGGCCCTTTTCACAAAAAAGCGGAAATACGTCGACGCTGGGTAGTACAAGTTCCTGTACTCCCGGCTGACCATGAAACATTTCACTTTCTGTCGAGCTGACCATTTGGGGAAATTTTAAGTAAATAGTAAGAATGATACTGACTGATTAACGTGAGTTACGAGGCTGAAGTTGCTCCTTACCAACCGATTAGAAGCAAACCAAGTAACGTCAGCTAACGGCTTTGCATCTATGCCTGGGCTTACAACAAGCTGTCACGGGAACGATAGGCTAAGTGTTATTGTTTATTCAGTGTCCAGTATAGTCGGTGATAGTCCGAGCTTGATGCTACCAATCGATGAGGAAGAACGAGGAGCCACACAAACTTGAAGTTGTACATGGTCTGCTGGTTGGCTTCTACTCCCCGGCGAGAGCTTGCTCTTTCAAACGCTGACAGCTATGAGGGGGACCCGGTTTCAGCTGCGAGCTTCCCTCTATGTAGTCCGCAGAAGTTTTACTCCCGCGCCGAATGAATCACACAAAGTTTACCCCTTCATTTCTGCACGCACCATTTTTTTCTTTTGCTCGCCGCCAGCCGGGAAAGCTGGAAACTGAGATTTCCGGATGCTTTTGGATTTGAGTTCGCACCTTGTGGTACACTCTCTTTTGTTCCTGGGACTCCCACACTCATTTTAGCGGAACTAGCGTTCGGTTTAGTGTAAAAAGGGCCTATTCGGTTATCAGGCCTTTTCTGTCAGCTAGCTAGCTAAGGCAAAAATGGCTAGCTAAGACAGAGCTAGCCATCTAAACGCATAAAAACAACTAACAACCGGAAACATCCTATGAAACCTCCCTGTATCATGGAGATCCACAAATGGCCTGGTGGTCTTTCGCCAGTGAGCGCTAACGTTAGCTAGGCTCGCTAGCTAGCTACTGTTAGAACCCAGGGGCACCAAAGGAAGTGTGTCTTCATTGGGATAAGACAACAGCGAACTCAGTACTGCCCAATGCTGGAAAGACAGAACCTCAGGTGGCTCCGTAGCGCCTCAGAGCCAGACCTGCTAACAAGCAGGTCGGAGTGGAAAGAATTTAGACCCGTTGTAATCCACACCTGGTGTCTGAATAAACAGGGAGGTGACTGTGAATAGGATTCCAGGTTCAGTGGTGGGCACGTTTGGCCCCCGGACACACCAAAGAGCCCAGCCTGACACATTGTTGAGTCCCTGCGATGTTTTCACACAAGACCAAGATTTACAAATCTACACACGATGAACTGCACCTTTTCTCTATGGCCTGAACATCCTGTCCAGTCCCAGTTAATCCTCCCAAGTGTTGGGTAACTGCTCTTTGTTGGGCTGAGCTGAACAGGGAGGGACGTGCACTGTTATGTCTGGAGAACATGATTAGGAGGACAGACTCAAAGCTTTATAGCCCAGACAGGAGCAGCTGAGAGATGACTGTGAAGGGGTGGTCCTGCAGGGCCAGACATGATCTCATAACAACAGCGTCTGGGGGCAACCATGAGACAGTTTGTGCTAAATGGACCGGTGAGTGGTGATGGGGGGTGTGGGGGGAGGGTGTAGACTTATTAGGCTTATTATCCTGGTCCTTTTTTTCTTTTTTTTTTTTTCTTTAACCAGTCCAGCAGGTAACAAGGCAGATGAGCACTTCAAGAAGGGAGGCGCTGGTGTCCTCGTCAACTCCGTCGATACCCTTGTGTGTATATATGAGGAACGTTAGGGCACTCTGTATGGTTGCACGGCTAACGTTAGCATTAGCGGTTTTATTCTCTCACAGAATTAGAGATATAAGCTAGCTGTATAGTGCCTTCTTATGATATCCCCACAACTTAATTCATGGAATTGTTTTATTCCGGAACCTGTGAGGCTGGATTCACTTGTGACGTAGACAAGGACGGTCCTTATTTCTTTATTGACTGACTCTACAAGGTCGCCCTGTTCCACATCCTGTCCATTCTGGCTCTGTGCCGCTGTGTTGGTAACATCCTTTCCAGGTGAAGTATGTACCTCACAGAGGAGTCCAGAAATCAGTTCAGACAGTCGGTAGAGTTGGAGAGGAGATGCGTCGTAGGCGGCAGTGGATAGAAGGTACCACCAGTGAGATAAAGGACCTGGAAGATGTGCATTAACTACGAAGACATGCGCAGGGTGACCCAACCGCCACTGAGCAACATTGAGTGAGCATCCTGTTAGTGCAGCACCATCGGCAGACGGCTGCCCCACGCAGGACTACGTGCACACAGACCGTTACCACGACTGTCCTTAACACCACGTCACCGTCACCAAAGACTGCAGTGGTGTCGTACCAGACTGTCATGGAGTGACTCAGAATGGCAGCGGGTCATCTTCAGTGACGAGTCCCGCTTTAGTCTTGGTGGAGACGCCCAACGAATCCGTGTGTGGAGGCACCGTGGTCAGCACCGAGATGGACGGTGTGTTGTCACACGTCCAGAAGACCTGGTGTCCCTCCACCTCCACCCTTACCGCACCATCTGCAGGAACTGTGTGAGGATGTTCAAGCTGCATGGGATGGATTATCTCAGGACACTCTCTGTTTTCCCTGTGGAAGGTCTTTGGGGTGTTTAAAGAGCAGACGGAGAAACAGACGAGCGGGTGACTCTGAACCACGTGGTTCTGGTTATAGACCACAGGTTCTCCACTACAGCTAACTTGCCTTCCTTAACATTCCCAACTCCAGATGCTTTAGACGCCTGTTCATCTCGTTCTTCAAAACAGTTTGATTGACAAGGGTCCATGACAAGCACTCCCTGTGTGTTAGACCCGCCCATTCCGTAAAAGTGTTTGGTACTGGTAAAAATGTTTCACGTCTTGTAAATTTATTTTTATTTTTGTAATTCAGTTTTCTTGAATGTAATTAATTTTTCGTTTTGTAATTTTGTTTTTGGAATGTCTTTTTTTATTTATTTTTTTTTATTTTTTTTTTTTGTAAATTAGTTTTTATTTTTATAATTGTTTTCTTGAATGTTTTTTTTTTTTTTTGTTTACATTTTATTTTTGTTTTCTTAAATGTGAATTTTGTTTGTATGTTTGTTTTGTTTTTTTTTTAATTGTGTTTTCTTTGAATGGAATTTGTATAATTTTTTTGTTAATTTGTAATTTTTTATTTTTATTTTTTTTTAATGTTGATTTTGTTTTGGACTTCTCGTCCCCTGTACTTCTGTGTGCAGCTCTTACTTTGACATGAATTTTGTTCTTATTTATTTATTTATTTATTTATTTTTATGTAACTTCAGTAATAGAGGAAGTAGCTGCAGTGTTTGTTAATAGAGGCATTAACGTCGCTCTTGTGACGGTCAGGTCTTCCTGCCGGCTGTTTGTGCAGTCCTTCAGTGATTCCGTAATGGCTATTGATGATTCACAGTCAGGTTAAAAAACGGAGTAAGTGAGTGGCGCTGAGGTTTTGACCAGAAAAGGATAATTGTGATTATGTATTGCGATATAACAGTGCTTAGCACATTTTAATGGCTGGGTAGAGAGCGCGGTGTGGAAATGCCTATGATTAGTCAGGCGGGATGAACACCTGTGATTTATCAGGACGCTTACAGAACACTCAGCTGAAGCGTCTCCGATTGTTTAGAGTCTCACAACATCTAAACCAGCAGCACCCTCGCCTCCACTGCTTTCAGAGAGACCTCGTCTCCAGTCAGGCTTCTCCTCCTCGCGCTCCTTCTGTCCTTCTCCTCCCGCTCCCTCACAACATCTAAACCAGCAGCACCCTCGCCTTCACTGCCTTCAGAGAGACCTCGTCTCCAGTCAGGCTTCTCCTCTTCACGCTCCTTCTGTCTTTCTCCTCGCGCTCCCTCTGTCCTTCTCCTCGCGCTCCCTCTGTCCTTCTCCTCGCGCTCCCTCTGTCCTTCTCCTCGCGCTCCCTCACAACATCTGAACCAGCAGCACCCTTGCCTTCACTGCTTTCAGAGAGACCTCGTCTCCAGTCAGGCTTCTCCTCCTCGTGCTCTCTCTGCTCCCTCTGTCCTTCTCCTCGCGCTCCCTCTGTCCTTGTCCTTCTCCTCGCGCTCCCTCACAACATCTAAACCAGCAGCACCCTCGCCTTCACTGCCTTCAGAGAGACCTCATCTCCAGTCAGGCTTCTCCTCCTCGTGCCCCCTCTGTCTTTCTTTCTCCCTCTGTCTTTCTCTTCACACTGTCTGTCTTTCTCCTCACGCTTTCTCTGTCTTTCTCCTCGCTCTCCCTCTACTCCCCATGTCTTTCTCCTCCCGCTCCCTCACAACATCCATAAACCAGCAGTACCCTCGTCTTCACTGCTTTCAGAGAGACCTCGTCTCCAGTCAGGCTTCTCCTCACGCTCCCTCTGTCCTTCTCCTCGCGCTCCCCCTGTCTTTCTCTTCACACTGTCTCGGTCCTTCTCCTCATGCTCCCTCTGTCTTTCTCCTCGCTCTCCCTCTACTCCCCATGTCTTTCTCCTCCCGCTCCTTCACAACATCCATAAACCAGCAGTACCCTCGTCTTCACTGCTTTCAGAGAGACCTGGTCTCAAGTCAGGCTTCTCCTTGTGCTCTCTCTGCTCCCTCTGTCTTTCTCCTCCCGCTCCCTTACAACATCCATAAACCAGCACTGTCTTTTTCCTGGTGCTCCCTCTGTCTTTCTCCTCATACTCTCTCTGTCTTTCTCCTCCCGCTCCCTCACAACATTCATAAACCAGCACTGTCTTTCTCCTCGTGCTTCCTCTGCCTTTCTCCTCATACTCTCTCTGTCTTTCTCTCTCCTCTCTTCCAGCCCTCCTTCTTCGTCGTCTACAACATGGTGACCACCGAGGTGATTGCGGTGTTCGAGAACACTTCGGACAAGCTGCTGGAGCTGTTTGAGAATTTCTGCGATCTTTTCCGGAATGCTACGCTTCACAGCGAGGCCGTGCAGTTCCCGTGCTCCGCATCCAGCAACAACTTCGCCCGGCAGGTCCAGCGCAGGTAACTACACCTGTAAAAAACCCTATCAGGCATCACTGTCTTTTTTTTTGGAGATAGGAGTTTTTGCCTCACACGTGATAGGTATGTATATGGTATAGTGTTTGTGTTGGCCGTTGTTTGAATTTCACCAATTCCGATTCTGCGTATTGATCCTGGGTCTTATCGATTCCAGGTTTTGTTTCCAATATGGAGCGAAGATCCCGAATGGGTGTTCTGCCTTTTTATATATTGCCACATCCACTGCAGCATTATCAACAGTCACATTCACTACTTCAGCCATGATCCCAAATTTTTGGCTTCCTTAATGACTTGGTAACAAGAACAGCTGCTCCCAAAAGGAGGTGTGGAATTGCGGTGCTGTTGGGAAGGAAGATAAAGGTCACCAGTATCAATCAGTGATGATAAATTTAGACTGATATGATCAATATTTATTGAGCTACACACAGAGACGTAGTGTAGTGTACAGAAGACACACCAGTCGTCTCGGTATGGAGCTGTAGAGGTTCCTAATGGTGTCCTGTGATAATCCATCCCATGCGGCTTGAACATCCTCACACAGTTCCTGCAGATGGTGCGGTAGGGGTGGAGGTGGAGTGACAGTGGAGCTGCACACCCATGGAGGACATCACTGCTTGCTGGATGTCCATGTGACCGCTGGGTCACTTTGCGCATGCCGGACAGTTTGCCCGTTCTCTCTGTCCGTGGTTCGTGTAGGTCTGGCTGGTCCTTCGTGTTGCTGGCGTGTTCCTTCTTGTTGCTGGCCCCCCCCCTTCAATACTTGTGTTGCTTCTTTCTCTGCCCTACGACCTGTGACCCTAACACCCCCCCCCCCTCCTTTGCAAGCTTTTGATGATATGTGTATGTGGCACTACTTGTGTTGCTTTCAAACTCTTCTCTGAGGCACATACTTCACCTGCAGAGGACCCTACTAACACAGCAGCGCAGAAGGGAAGGCACACACGACAGAACTGCCCTGTGTAGTGAGTCGTGTGTACCCACCACGTTTCACTCCTGTTGCTTGGTTCCTCCTGGGTGCAGCTCAGCTTTGATGATATGTGTATGTGGCACTACAGTTTTTATGAGATTCTATAGTGTCTGTCCTGTTGTCTGATTGGTCCCGCCCCTTATCCCGGTTGTTGGTTTTTTACTGGAAAGGCGCTTCTGCTTCATTAGATAATGCCTTTACCTGGAGTTAGGGTTTGGTCAGCTCTGTTTGGCGGTCAGTTTCAGGAGGAGGTTGGCTAAGTTCTTCACCTGCAGCTAATTCTGTTTCTCAGCAGCTGTGGCACATACAGGGGAAGGACTTCATTTCCCAGAAGTCAGTTGTTTATCTGATTGTTGTGGCTGGCTAAGGCATCAGGGCTTGTATGTGGTCTTAGGGTAAAGAAGAAAGGACTTGAATGGTGTACGTTTATCCACGAGATGATACTTCAGGTGAAGATCAGATGTCTCCAAGCATTGCCAACGGTTTAGTGGGTGGTGGTGGGGGTTGGGTTTTTGGAGGGGGGGGTGTTGAGGGGCAGGGACGTTTGGTGTCCATAAGTTGTCAAACTAAACTACTTTCTAAAGGACTGTGCTGAATGTCTCTCTCTCCCCCCCTCCCTCCCTCCCTCCCTGTTTTTCCAGGTTTAAGGACACTATAGTGAATGCTAAGTATGGTGGTCACACAGAGGCGGTCCGGAGGCTGCTGGGTCAGCTCCCAATTAGTGCGCAGTCCTACAGCAGCAGCCCCTACCTGGACCTTTCACTCTTCAGCTACGATGACAAATGGGTCTCGGTCATGGAACGACCCAAAACGTGTGGAGATCACCCAATACGGTAAGACTGGACAGGAGCTGGAACAGTGTACACACGCTGCAGATTCATACTGGATTATAATCCCTCCACAGTTATTACCGTCAGACTGTAAACACTACACACGCTGCAGATTCATACTGGATTATAATCCCTCCACAGTTATTACCGTCAGTTATTACACGCTGCAGATTCATACTGGAATTAAATCACTACACACTGTACACACTACACACGCTGCAGATTCATACTGGATTATAATCTCTCCACAGTTATTACCGTCAGACTGTAAACACTACACACGCTGCAGATTCATACTGGATTATAATCCCTCCACAGTTATTACCGTCAGACTGTAAACACTACACACGCTGCAGATTCATACTGGATTATAATCACCCCACAGTTATTACAGTCAGACTGTAAACACTACACACGCTGCAGATTCATACTGGATTATAATCCCTCCACAGTTATTACCGTCAGACTGTAAACACTACACACGCTGCAGATTCATACTGGATTATAATCTCTCCACAGTTATTACCGTCAGACTGTAAACACTACACACGCTGCAGATTCATACCGGATTATAATCTCTCCACAGTTATTACCGTCAGACTGTAAACACTACACACGCTGCAGATTCATACCGGATTATAATCTCTCCACAGTTATTACCGTCAGACTGTAAACACTACACACGCTGCAGATTCATACCGGATTATAATCTCTCCACAGTTATTACCGTCAGACTGTAAACACTACACGCGCTGCAGATTCATACCGGATTATAATCCCTCCACAGTTATTACCGTCAGACTGTAAACACTACACACGCTGCAGATTCATACCGGATTATAATCCCTCCACAGTTATTACCGTCAGACTGTAAACACTACACACGCTGCAGATTCATACTGGATTATAATCCCTCCACAGTTATTACCGTCAGACTGTAAACACTACACACGCTGCAGATTCATACTGGATTATAATCCTAACTCTCTCTCTCTCTGTGTCTCTCTCTCTCTCTCTCTCTCTCTCTGTCTCTCTCTGTCTCTCTCTCTCTCTCTCTCTCTCTCTCTCTCTCTCTCTCTCTCTCTCTCTCTCTCTCTCTCTCTCTCTCTCTCTCTCTTTCTCTCTCTCTCTCTCTCTCTCTCTCTCTCTCTCTCTCTCTCTCTCTCTCTCTCTCTCTCTCTCTCTCTCTCTCTCTCTCTGCAGGTTTTATGCGAGAGATTCTGGTTTGCTGAAGTTTAAGATCCAGGCTGGCCTGCTGGGCAGACCGATTAACCATGCCGTCCGGAGGCTGGTGGCCTTCACGTTTCACCCCTTCGAGCCGTTCGCCATTTCCGTACAGCGCACAAACGCCGAGTACGTCGTGAACTTCCACATGCGCCACGGGTGTGTATGAGCGGCCCGCGGACCAGTGGACTGCTTCTGGACGAACTGTGTGTGTCTGCATATTCAACGTATCGTTTTCATCTTCCTTCAGTCCTCAAGCCCTTTGTTTTCTCAGAGGAACAGTACGGACTGTTCTGGACTGTGATGGTTTCTCCGTATCTCAGAGAGAGAGATATGAGAGCAGGGCTCGCTGGATTTTAAACACGGCAGCAGTGACGTGTGCGAGGGACGCGTCCGCGCTGTTCTCTTTTATGATCATCTTTTTATATTAAAGCTCTATTTATTATAAGGGTTCTCTTTTTACTGATGATTTTATAGGAAATAAAATCTGCTGTGGAGCGTAACGGCCTGCCGGTCTCTCCCGGGTTCTGGTTCTCAGCGTGTCGGTGCGCTAACTCCGGATCTCCAGAATCGCCGTCCGGGATGTCGCTGTTCTTTGCGGCGTTGCCCAGCAGGACAAGACACCCGTACTTAGCAGTCACGAAGCGCAATGCAATTTTTGAAATTGCTGCACCGGTACACGGTCTGCAGATGCCCCCTTTTAGCTGAACCCAGCCCTCCCCGCAAGCCCCCCTCCCCCGGCCCCAATTCAAAAAGCCTAATGAAATAAACTCCGATACAATCCATTACCAGCCCGGCTCCCACATAGCGGACCAGCATTAACCAAAAAATGGAGGAGGTATCATAGCACTTACCATCCGTGTCACCGCCACTAATGTCACAATAATAACGGAGACTAATTGTGAAGCGGCGTTTTTGCAGCTGGGCTTCGCTAAATGATGCCCAATCCTCTAGAGGACCGGCCGTGCTGATGGTGCCGGTGCAGGGGTGGAAGAAAATGCATCTATTTGAGCTCACACTTTTGCTCAGTGGAAGACCGCGCGGGCTTGGTTCCCCCCTACACACACTTATTTTCATGAGGCTGGAATAAATAAATAAACAAACAAACAAACAAACACCCGCGGCTAAAGACGTATTTGGGGTTGTTATGCTCCCTGAGAAAGAGAAAAGGGTAAACCGAGGGACGAGAGTCAAATCTCCCCTCAGTCTAAAAGCCTGTTCTGCAGAACTTGTGCAGATTTTTTTGGTTTTTTCTTTCTTTTCCTTCCCTTCTTTTTTCCTTTTCTTTCTTTCTTTCTTTCTTTCCCTTTTCTTTCTGAGTAGCCCCCTAAGTGCAACTACTGTAAACGTAATCATTTCTTCTCTCAAGGCTTTATGAATACGAATCTCTGATACCCCGCTAGTCACCGACAAAAATTTCCTCCGTCCTGCGAGATGGCCGCATTCTTGCTAGCGCTCCAGGCGCAGGCTGCGAATGCTTTTAGCCGGCGCTCCGCGTTGGGAAAGGGAGGGGAGGGAGAAAAAAAAAAATCTCTGATCCTAGGGTTCGGTGTGGGCGGCTGTGGGTGGGAGGCGCCTGGGTTTCGTGGGGCTTCTCTCTCATTTAATTCAGCCGTAATGGTTCCGTCGCGGGCATGGAACAAAAAAAAAAATCTACCGGGGTTATAATTTTACTGCACAATCAGTTCGGCTCGGCACTACAGGGCGAAGAGAGGGAGAGCGGGAGAGAGAGAGAGAGAGAGAGAAAACTCTGAAATATGTGGAGCACTTGATTGAAAAGCAAATAGAATAAAGGAGGGTGAACTGTGATTGCATTATTCACCTGTCCCCTCCTGTTCCCGTTCTCCCTTTCACTGTATGAAAGGTGTATTTACATGACCTCTCGATCACAAAGCGCACAGGTAAGGGTTAATTAATAGGCCGGGCTTGGGGAGGTGGGGGGCAGAGGGGTGGGGAGTTGGGGGGCTTACAACCACAGACTTCACTTTTTTGTGTCGGATGTGTTGCACAGTTTTTTTTTTCTCTCTCTCTCTCGCTCTCTCTCTCTCTCTCCTCTCTCTCGCTCTCTCTCGCTCTCTCTTCTCCCTCTCTCCCCCCCTCCTCTGTCTCTCGCTCTTTTTCCCTCTCTCTCAGAGAAGGGATCGCCTCTAGTCTCCTTCGCTCTCGATCTTTCTCTCCCTCGTCTCCTCGTCTCTTCTCATCTCTCTCTGCCTTTCGCCTCCTCCAGCTCTCTCGATCTCGCCTTCCTCAGATCGTCTCTCTCCCCCCTCTCGTCTCTCTCGCTCTCTCTTTTCTCTCTCTCGCTCTCTTTCCTCTCGCTCGCTCTCTTTTCTCTCTCTCGCTCTCTCTTTTCTCTCTCTCGCTCTCTCTTTCTTTTCTCTCTCGCTCTCTCTTTTCTCTCTCTCGCTCTCTCTCTTTTCTCTCTCTCGCTCATCCTCCCTCTCTCTTTCTTCTCTCCTTTTCCTCTCCCTCTCCCACCTCCTCCTCTCTTTTTCGCTCTCTCCCTGCTCTCGCTCTCTTCTCTCTCTCGCCGATCATCTTCTCACCCTGTTCTCTCTCTCGCTCTCTTCTCCTGACTCTATTTTCTCTCGTCGCTTCTCATCTCGCTCTCTTTCTCTTTCTCCTCGCTCTCTCCCTCTCTCAATCCTCCTCATCGTTTTCCTCCCTTCTCCTCTTTTCTCTCTCGCTTCGTCCTCTCTCTCTTTTCTCTCTCTCTCGCTCTCTCTCTCTTTTCTCTCTCTCGCTCTCTCTCTCTTTTCTCTCCCTCTCTCTCTTTTCTCTCTCTCTCTCTTTTCTCTCCCTCTCTCTCTTTTCTCTCTCTCTCTTTTCTCTTTCTCTCTCTCTTTCTTTTCTCTTTCTCTCTCTCTCTCTCCTCTTTTCTCCTCCTCCTCCCTCTCTCCTTTTCCCTTTCTCTCCTATCTTTCTCCGTTCTCTCTCCTATCAACCTCCCAGTCTCTCTCCTCTGCTCTCTCACTCTCACTCCTCCGTCCTCGCCGCTCTCCCTCTCAAATCTCTCTTCTCCTTTTCTTTCTCTCTCTCTCAGGTTAAATGAGTCTCATTGTTGTGGCTGGCTGTGTAATCAGTGTCACTGCTGTCTTTATTAGTCTCACAACTCCGGGCCTTTGAGGGTGTTACGCAATAAGAGCCGTCTATTATGCGGGCGCTGTTTGTAGAACACAGGATATTACCTTATTTCTGCACGTCAGCGGCCTCCAATCAATACGGCCCGGAACCTGGATGAGGAGGAAGCCCTGAGGGGAGAGAGAGTGCGGTTGTCTGCTGAACTGAACGTGTGTGTTGGCTGTTTCTTTTTCTTCTTCTTCTTCTTTTTTTTTGGCCCCCCAAACCTGTAGTGGCCCTGGTTGCCAGAGTGTGCAAGGTCCTGGGAGGCCTCTAAAGGTTCATCTTTGATCTGCCCTCCTGAGGTGGACATCCCTTCTCAAGTGACGGCGAGCCATTGAAGCCTAATTACGACCCGTCGCACAAGCACTTCAGAAAGACCGTGAGTGAGTGAGCGAGCGAGACGCTGGATGCTCCATGTCAATATTGCTTCCAAACTGGACTCGAGATGCTCCTCGAGATGGCCTGTGATCGGAGGTCTGCCGAGGCTGGCCTTTACGCCCACCCTTTATTAGGCGGCCAGACTCGGGTGTATCTCTCGTTCTTGCGTTTAGTCCATTAGTGTAGTTTCTATGTTGAAACATTCCTGACTGGTTTCACGTTATGCTAATCACCTCTATGCACTGTGTAGTTGCTAACCGGCTAGCCCCGGGAAAAAAAACCTGAGGGTCTGAGGAGGCCCTGTGTGAGTCCCCTGTATGGCTGTAGTATGTAGAGTCATTCCCCAACTTGGAGAGGATGTAGAAGTAGAAGTAGGCTCCTGTTGGCCCCGACTCTATCAGTCATGTTGAAGGTGCTGCTCCAGATTAGATCATTTAAGGGCAGGTAGACAAAGACACATACAACCATGGCTGAAGCTCCTGGCGAGTGACCACCGCCACCACCCGCACTCTGCAAGAAACCACGTTCAGCAGCAAATGGAAGAAGTGATATACAGAGATGTAGTAGAAGACTAAGCACTGGTGCTGCTCTCCACCACTGGAGACGCTCCTGGTGAGGAAGGCGGGGAAGGTTGATGCTGAACTCGGAATGTTTCTTTCTAGCTCCCGTGGAAGCTAAAGAACGCTGCACAGACGTGCGGGATATGCGCGTGGGGCTCCTGCATTGAATGATTTGAGTTCAGTTCTAGCCAGACGGCGCTGGCACCCGTGTGCTGTCCACTGTTGGTGGTAATGCTGTCTATAATGTATTCCCGTGTGACCCTGTGGATCTAGGAACGTTAAATGCCCGCACAAAAAATTCAAAGTCCCATCCATCTGGCCCTCACTTGACCTACGATGCCTCGTTCGGACTCTCATAATTCCCGTCTCCTTGCCATGAGCACGCTGGCCAGTGTTCAGCCTCACTCACAAGATGACACCTCGCAGCTTATACAGGTGTAGGCGTTCCCAAACCGTCCCCTGAGGGAACGCCACTCCGTGATCCGTTGACGTACTGATATCCCATGACTTGGTTGGTGTAATTTGAAGTGACTTTGTTCGCCAGAAGACGATTTAACTTCATGATAATGGAGGTAATTAATATAAGCAGGCTCTTCAGTCATTTCTACATGACACACTTCCTTTTGCAGGACACTTCAGCGGACCTTAATGGGATTATTTCAGCGGGGTGTTTTTTTTGGTGAGCTCTTTGTTGCGTCTCGACACCGAACCTGCTTCGGAAGCGATACTGATGAGTCCAAAAATACTCGGTAATGTTCTGTTCCAGCGTGAAGGAGCTCCGAGTGCGTCAGAAGCGTGTTCTCCGAGGCCTGTGTTCTCAATCACTCCGTACCGAGCTCACAAAGCAGCCGCTTTTCAGGTGTCCGCCAAGTTTGAATGGACATTGTGATAATTATAATAGGAGCAGTAATTGGCTCTGTTCCTCCCCCTGTTAATTAGTTCTCCAAACTTCTCCCAGTCACGGCTCCGAAGTCTCCGCTGCCTCCCTGCTCGATACGGCGGGAGGCACGCTGGAAAGCAGAAGGGTGACACGTTTCAGGAGAAAGAGACCTGATCTAGTTTTTTTTTTATCCGAGCGGCTAATTAGGTGTCCAGCTGCTTGTCAGTGGGTCAGCGCTGCTCTCGCGTCCAATCAGGCCGGGTGAGTAAAGCTGGGGGCCGCGTGTGATATCCTCTCTCGGGTTAACCTGTGAGGTAGGCTGCAGGTGTTGCAGGATTAACTGTCCAGCCCTAGCCATCTCTGGTTTCCCCACAACCCCCTCAAAAGCGTAAATTGGGAAAAAACCCACACTCCCCTCCCACAAACGGGCTGCGTTGGACCACCCTGGTGGGGGACGCCGCCGCTGCCCACTAGATGTGGGAGTGGGGAGGGTCATGGACGGTAAGCCTTGGCATGTGTTCTGGGAGGGAGAGCGGGTGGGGAATTGAACTATAAGGTCACCGGGAATTAGATGTGTGTAGTTTTAAAATAATTCTGATAACGAGTTTCGTTGGGTGCTCAGGGCTCGTGTGAAAGTGGACGGTCTAAGTGGGGAACCCCTAAGTTAACAAATCCAAAGTCGGTAAAAAATCATTTTCACATTTCAAAAAGTTTACACTGTGGCAGAATTTCATGATGGGCATGCCCTGATGTACTTTCCTTTTGGACCACATCCCTCAGCTACCACTGGGACTTGCCAATGTTACCACTCAGTTGGCAAATGGATTAACAACTCAATGGTCCTAATAGGCGGACAGCTGCACCACAAGAAGGAGGTGTGGGGCGTGCAGGGTGGTTGTGACCCCCCCCCCCCCCCCCCCCCTGTCAGGAAGGATTAATAAAGGTGACCAAGGAATCCAATAAAACTGGTGATTAAATTTAGACTAGATTTATGATCAAAATATTTTATTGGAATAGCTAACACATACAGAAGTTCTGTCTCCTCAGTATGGCCGTCCGGGCCCACCGTGGTTTGGCTTAAAAGCCCAACACGCCACGCCAGGGACGTAGCGGTGATGGGAGGCTGTAAGAGGTTCCTGGATGTGGACGGTCCGTGTTGATAAAATCCATGCCCATGGCAGCTTGAACATCCTCCTCAACACAGTGTTCCTGGCAGGATGGAATCCTGCGGTAGGGGGTGTGAGGGTGGAGGGACACACCAGGCCTTCTGGGACGTGTGTGACGGAACAGACGTTCAGATCTTTAGGTGCTGACCACGTATCCCGCCCACCCACGACTCCCAACACCAAAACGGATTCGATTGGGGCGTCCTCCACCCAGGGGCTATAAAGGCGGCGGGGGACTCGTGTCACACGAAAGAATGACCCGACTGCCATTCTTAGGTCAACATCCCATGGGGGGGAACAGTCCCCCCCCTGCCTGCGTACGGGGGGGGACACACCACTTTGCAGTCTTGTCGGTGGGTACGGTGACCGATCCCCCTGTCCCGTGTTTCCCCCTCACCTCTCCCCCCCCCCCCCCACGGACCCCCCCCCCCCCCCGTCTAGGCTTGGTAACGGTCTGTGTGGCATGTAGTTCCTGCTTGGTGCAAGCCGTCTAGCCGATTGGTGCTGGCAACTTTAAACAGGGGGGGAACGGGGGGACTTCATGGAGGAAAACCACTCGAACTCCACTGCTCGATGGATGTCTGTAAACCCCTGGGTTCCCCCCCCGTTGTTTGGCGGTCAAGTCCTTCCTGGATGCAGCTCTATCGATTCGATGGATGGAGTGATTTTAAGACCACCAGGGGGGGACCTGGCGCTCCCACACGTTTACAAGGAGATTTTTAGAAATGGTTGGGGTGGGCTTTTTTTCCTCCTCCTGCGCTGGTCAAAGATCAAAAAAAAAAGGGGGGGGTCCAAAATACCAAGCAGTGGCGCCCCTCCCGATATTACCCGCCTACAACTTACAGCATTCTAAATATAGAATGTACAGTAGTGCAGTATTACCTAGTGCAGCATGTGAAGTATATAAGAGTGCGGGTTGGGACGCAGCCAGGCTTATAGGCCAACCTGGCTTTACAGTTAGGGTGATGTCTGCTGGTTTGGCTGATTTTTGGAGACAAAGGAGGACAAACCTCATAAAAAAAAAAAAATCTCCTGTCTGTGTGGTCATGGTTCAGGTGTGCAGGGCCGCTGGTGTTTAAATTGGTGCCTGTCTAAAAGCTCAGTTTGCACATTTTCTTTTTGCTGAATTTGCAGTAAAACAGCAACTGTAACGTGCGCCCAAACTTTTGCACAAGCCACACTTTACGGTTTATGCCCCTCCCCCAGTGTGTTACCGTGCCGGAGTGTGTGCACCCCCCTCGAGAGTGTTTCCAAGCAACCAGTGTGATCTGATGCCGTTTAATTACCACTATCCGAGGCATCCATTAGAGGGTTCTTCATGGTAAGGGAGGGGTTTTGGTTTGGTGCTGCCCAGGGGTTCGAGCGAAGGGAGCGGCGGGCCGACCCACTTGTAGGAGGACGTCACTTGTTTTACGCTGGTTCTCCTGTAACACTGATCGTTCCTCATTGTGGTGAGGGTGTGAATGCGCAGGACCAGCCTGCCCGCTCCGGCCCGTGTGCTCCGGCCCGTGTGCTCCGGCCCGTGTGCTCCGGCCCGGCCTCTTTTTGGCCCTGTTGACGGGCGGCTCCTGACAGACCGGGAGCCCGGCCCCACCCCGCCGCTCCTTTACTGTTCACAGGTCAGTGAAAAGGCTGAACACCTACAGTAGCACACAGCCTCTCTACGCACACCGGCTTCTCCTTCAGACGCAGCCAGCATTCACAACCATGCAAACAGGTAAACAGGTAAATTATTCCAACAGCAAACAGCCATGCAAAAATTTCAAATATTAATAATGAATATTCAAACATAAACAAAACAAATTACATCAACATGTCCTATATATCAGGCTAAACTCTCTTCATAAATAAAAAAATACTAAACTGTCTTTTTTTGTTATAATAATCATAAATAGACAGAGAGATACAGATGGATAGATAGAAAAACAAACATATATATATATGATATACATGCAGATAGATAGATAGATAGATGGAGAGAATGATTGATAAATGGATGGGTGGACAGAATGATAGAAGGATAGATATATAGGAGGACAGACAGACAATGATATACATGCAGATAGATAGATGGACAGAATGATTAACAGATGGATGGGTAGATAGATAGACAGAATGATGGATGGATAGATGGATAGATAGATGGACAGAATGATGGATGGATGGATGGACAGAATGATTGATAGATGGATGGGTAGAAAGATAGACAGAAAGATTGATGGATGGATAGATGGATAGATAGATGGACAGAATGATGGATGGATGGATGGATGGATGGATAGATGGACAGAATGATTGATGGATGGATATTATATGATAGACAGGCATGGTATGATATGCTTGCTCATCGGGCCAGAATGATTTGATGGCTGCGATGGATTGATGGAACTGGATAGATCGCTGGAACAGCATGGAACATACAGGCTATATATATAGAAGGCCATTCCCGGCCAGCCCGAGCCATGATATACATTGGCAAGCTAAGATCGATGGACAGAAATGATTTGCATCGAGCCGGTTTAACAGAAGGATGGATGGGGTATGGCCGCAACTGATACGCCATGAAGGATATCTATGATAACCGTACAGAGCCCGAAAATTATATCCATGCAAGGATAGATAGGACAGACAATAGAGATACCACTCAGAAAAGCTTCATAAACAATCTAAACAGAGAGACTGTACAGAGGCGATGTGTTTATTACAGTGTTATTATGTATTATGGGGGGACCACTTGTTGATAATGATAGTGATGGATGGTGTAGAAAACGGGTCCCTGATGTTTATTAACAGTGTTTATTATGTATTGATGGATGGGCTAACGAGGATAGATAGAGTGGACTTTATGTTATTCCATCCGGCAACCACTTATTTTTTGGGGGGGGTTTTTTTATGTATTCATACATGGAACTGGAATTTTATTACATGGATGGAAATTAATGTATAGCTAGGCGTCACAGAATGTTTATGAATGTGATGGATGGGATGGATATTCAGATCCGACATAAAAACTGATGATATATAGAGTTACCCCAGTACGGACAGCAGAACACATCACTGTTTAAGACATTGGTTATGATGATTAGATAGTGGTGGACACTAGATTAGTTCCAGTGTTTTATTATGTATTAATAACGGTTAGCATGAACAGAGGGGATGTTTATTTGTATTAATAGGAAGGGTGTAATAACGGTGTATAGATGTTTATTATGTATTAATAGGGTAAACACTGTGATTTACAGTGTTTTCTAGGGTATTAATAAGGTGGTAAACGATGTTTTATTACAGTGTTAATTCTAGTTTAATAAGGGTAACCACAAATGTTTATGTAACAGTGTTATTATGTTATTAATGGGTAATCCGTCGTGTTTATTACAGTGTTATTATGTATTAATAAGGGTAAATGATGTTTATTACAGTGTTATTATGTATTAATAAGGTAAACGATGTTTATTACAGTGTTATTATGTATTAATAAGGTAAACACTGTTTATTACAGTGTTATTATGTATTAATAAGGTAAACGATGTTTATTACAGTGTTATTATGTATTAATAAGGTAAACACTGTTTATTACAGTGTTATTATGTATTAATAAGGTAAACACTGTTTATTACAGTGTTATTATGTATTAATAAGGGTAAACACTGTTTATTACAGTGTTATTATGTATTAATAAGGGTAAACACTGTTTATTACAGTGTTATTATGTATTAATAAGGTAAACACTGTTTATTACAGTGTTATTATGTATTAATAAGGGTAAACGATGTTTATTACAGTGTTATTATGTATTAATAAGGGTAAACGATGTTTATTACAGTGTTATTATGTATTAATAAGGGTAAACGATGTTTATTACAGTGTTATGTATTAATATGGGTAAATGATGTTTATTACAGTGTTATTATGTATTAATAAGGGTAAACGATGTTTATAGCAATATTATAACCAGTTTAATGAACTACACCTGAACATGTAACCCAGCAAACCCTGATCTTCCTCTCGTCGCGTTTCTCTTCTACACAGAGAGCAGCACAAACTCCTGCTGTTCCATTCGGCTGGACAGAGACGAACACAAACAGAGGAGCACGAATACAATCAAACCTCTCTGTTAATGAACACCAGTGTAGTTAAACCGCAGCCCTGCACCGTTCCAATCAATGCGTGCGCCTAATCAATGTTTATGATCATACAGAAGGCCTGCGCATCAGCAGCGGGAGGGGGGTGGCGGCGGTGGGCTCGTGTTGCCGGCCTGACCCTGGTCTCCATGGCTACCATGTGTACTTTGTTATAGCCGCTGTCTGCCTGGTAACCCAGTTCTTGCTAATTGCTGTTGTCTTGGCAACGCAGAGCCCGATGTAATCCTGGGAAACGGGTAACAATCTGCAACAAAATCTGCGTATTCATGGGCTCCAAATCCCGCGCCTCGCCTCCGGCGTCTGGGCCGGCAGACGGCAGCTGCGTTTTCGGCATTGTTTTCGCGGGTTAAAAGGAGGTGAGGCGGCGCGTTTGACCCCGCAGGTTCGCTCTAATTTTAGCAGGGACCCCGAACCGCAGGCTGCCCGACACCTGTTAGCTAGTTAATATGAAGCGGAAGGGGCCCGGCCTGCCACTCGGCTGTTTGCCCTGCCGTAATGGGCACTGATTCCCACTGCAGTCGGGAGCTGCTGCGGTCATTAGGGTTGATCAGTCCGGTCCGGTCCGGTTTAAGTTTAGGCCGCCGAAGGCACTTAATTTGATTCTGGAGCGGTTCGGCTTTTAGCCTGCCCGAATGACATATCAACAGACCGCCTCCAGGTCTCAGTGTACTGAGCTTCGTACATTCGTCACCCAAAGAACAGTCGCGCCAGTATCCGCGTCCAGAAGGAATCAGCCGCCGGGAGTGAAGCTCGGTGTGTAGGTTTGACATGGTGAGCAGGGATAGGCCTTATCTCTGTACCTGACTGACCCAGACCTCCAGCAAGCAGCGGTGTCCTCCATGAGTCCTCCTGTTAGTGCAGCACCATCGGCAGACGGCTGCACCACCCAGGACTACATGCACACAGACCGTTACCACGACTGTCCTTAACACCACGTTCAACCGTCACCCAAAATGCCTGCAGTGGGTTTGTCGTACCAGACTGTTCAGGGAGTGACTCAGAATGGCAGCGGGTCATCTTCAGTGACGAGTCCCGCTTTAGTCTTGGTGGAGCGACGCCCAACGTGAATCCGTGTGTGGAGGCCACCGTGTGTCAGCACCGAGATGAACGTTCGTGTTCACGTCCAGTCCAGAAACTACCTGGTGTCCCTCCACCTCCACCCCTACCGCACCATCTGCAGGAAAACTGTGTGAGGATGTTCAAAGCTGCATGGGATGGGCATTATCACAGGACACCATTAGGAACCTCTACAGCTCCATACCGAGACGTCTGGCGTGTTGGGTTAGCGAACACGGCGGCCCGACGCCACACTGAGAGACAGACTTCTGTATGTGTAGCTCAATAAATATTGATCATATCAGTCTAAATTCATCATCAGTTATTGATCCTGGTCACCTTTATCCTCCTTCCCAGCACACCTGCACTCCCACACCTCCTACTTGGTGGAGCTGTTCTGTAGAGGATGAGTACACCGGCTGTGGAGTCTTGCGCGACACTCTGCTGCTTTAAAGCGCTGTTGGGTTGTGTCTCCCTCCGTGGTTGGTGTAGGTCTCTCAGATCCTTCGTCTCGCTGGTGTGTGTCTGTTCTATCCACTGCCACCAACCGCGTACTATGGTGGTATCCGCACGAGCGGTGTGGTGCGCAATACCTCGGTAAGACCATCCTGCTCCTGGAGCGCTGTGTTGCGACCTCCCTCCTGCCAAAGATGCTACCAACACTGCAGCATCAGCACCCGCAACAGGACGACCTTATATGGTCAGTCTGGTACAGGGATAAATGTGCAGTTGAATGATTCGCCGGTCTCACGGTGTCAGACCTACCCGCCGGTTTGGCGAGGGGCTCTGGTGTCTGTGGAGGACTCATGGCTGTGGCATCATGAATGCGGGGCCCTATTAAACCCATCCACGGCTGTTTGTTATTGTAACGTATCTGGCTGATTTGTTTTCCAATTTGTTCTCGGCTGCGGTTCGGCGTTTTTGCGGGAGGCCTCCTGCCAGCCTTAATGACCAATGTCACATTTAATGACTAACCTGGTCAAGTGTCTCATCATCCTAGGAGGAGAGGGCTGAGTGTCCAGGTTCACCGCGTGACCTTGCGGGCCCTGCAGTCTCCTCTGAGGCCGAACGCTCGCGCTCAGTTAAGCAGGGACATTAAGAGATGCCTCCTAATTGGAAACTCCACATCTCGATGCTCGCTAAGCTGAATACCCTGGAAGCTGAGATGTAGGAATACTACTGCTGCATCTTTTAAGGTGGAACGGGGGAATTCTAACCAGAAGCGGAGCCACTGCAATGTAACCGCTGCACCATTTAAGGTGGAATGGGTATATTCTGACAAAAGGGTGAAGCACTGGAGTGTAACTGTTGAACCATTTAAGGTGGAACAGGTCAATTAAAACAAAATGTTGACGTACTAGCATGTAAATGTTACACCATTTAAGGTGGAATGGTTAAATTCTGATATGAAACTAAGGCTGGACTGTAACTGCTGCACCATTTAAGGTGGAACAAGTACATTCTAACAAGACGTTTGAGGTAGCAGCTGGTAAATGCTGCACTATTTAAGGTGGAACGGATAAATTCTAACAAGAGGACCACCTGTTCCGCCTGTCTAAACATTTAAGGTGGAACGACAAACTTCTAACAAAGAGACCACCTGTCAGAAAGTCCGCCTGTACCATAAAGGTGGATGGTATTTAAGGTGGGGTAACGACAAACTTCTAAGGTGGAACAGAAAGCCTTCACCAAAATGTCAGAAAGTAACTGCTGCACCATTTAAGGTGGTACGGGTATATTCTGGAAAAAAGGGTAAAGCACTGGAGTGTAACTGCTGGACCATTTAAGGTGGAACAGATAAATTCCAACAAAATGTTGACGTACTAGCATGTAAATGTTACACCATTTAAGGTGGAACAAGTACATTCTAATAACAAGAGATGTTTCCGAAACATTTAAGGTAGCAGCCGAAGCTCAAGTAAATGCTGCTTGCAAACTATTTAACGGTGGAAACAGATAAATGGGTAACAAGAGTTACTGCTGGACCCATTTCTGGTTTTTTCGTACTAGCTGTCCAAAACATTTAAGGTGGACCGACAGACTTTTAACAAGAAGCTGAGGTGTCAGAATGTAACTGCTGCACCATTTAAGGTGGATCAGATCAATTCTAAAAAGAAGCTGGTGAAAAATGAGCGGTCTGAAACTGAGTGGCCTGTAGAGGGATGGGGGTCTCTCTGGTTGGTTCTGGGGTTTCTGTTTTAGCGTCTTTGGTTCAGTATGTGGACCGGAGATTGTATGCATTAGCAAAGTTTCCACTGTACTTATAAGCCCTTGATTTAAAAAGCGGAGGGAATTTGTTTTCCCATGATAGGAACAGAAAAGCAAACAGATGTGTTGAAGTATGAGAGCGTGCGTGAAGACTGATGATTAGAGAAGGAAGACTGAGGAGAATTAGTTTAGTGTGGATCATTACCAGCAGCTTAGCATTATTGACTCCTCCACCATCAACATAGAACTGGTTATTTGTTTACTTACTGGATCAGAAGTGAATTACGTTCTCAGGAAAATCAATATGTTCTGTTTTCAGAAGGTAAGCAGGAGGGGGAGGGGAAAGTCAGCGTGAATGATGTTCTCTCAGTGATGGGTGAGGTGGTGGGACAGACGGGGAAACCCCAACTTTGTACTTCCACACACTGGCCACTTTATTAGAAACACCTGCCTTGTAACTCCACTCACTTGCCACTTTATTGGAAACACCTACCTTGTGCCTCCACTAACTGGCCACTTTACTGGAAACACCTACCTTGTGCCTCCACTAACTGGCCACTTTACTGGAAACACCTACCTTGTGCCTCCACTAACTGGCCACTTTATTAGAAACACCTCCACTAACTGGCCACTTTATTAGAAACATGCCTGCATACCCAGACCTGTGCAAACAGAAGTAGACAGTGACATGTTCACATACGAAGGAAATCAGAAACATGTGAGCTGAAGATCCAGACACAACATCTCCATCCCTCTCCAGCAAGGCCTCTTCTTCTCAGTCAGGTCCATGGTTACTGATTAGCTCCAGCCAGACTTCCTCACATCTCCACTCGGAGGGCTAATGCTATCAGTTGCTACTGAAGACAACGCCGCATGGTGTAAAATCATCATTCCCCCATTACTGAGGCCGGAGACTATTTATAACGACAGAGTAAACGCTCCCAACTCCAGCCTGCCCACCTTCCAATGCATGCTGGAAGGATAAGTGCCCCAATAAGACGGCAGTGCATGCATCATGTGGAAGGGACGGGGGCAAGCACTCGCTCAAATTACAGTCATTTGAGAGCTCAGTGTTGGGGTATGTGGTTTGACGCTGTTAGTCAGAACACTTTGATTGGTCCTGTCTTATATATACAGACGCATAATTACCAGGGGCTCATGTAAATTACTCCTGGTATTAGCTTCTAGAACAGGAAACCAATGTTTCAGTAAACTGTTTATTTTGCGGGGAGAGAGGGATACGGGATGGCGGAATATCACTGCCTTTAAATCGTTAATGATAGTGGGATCAAAGCCAAAGCTTTCCAGGCAAAAAAAAAAAAGAGACGATATTAATTTAGCATTTAAGGAGAATACAACTCATGCTGTCACATCAACCTGTAGCCATGGTGCAAAATACAGGGGGTCCTGAGAGGGGGTTCCGGGACCCCGTCTTTACCTCTTGGAGTGCTGTATCAGATTTGTTGACCCAGTTGGCCCATTTTAGCCTGGCAACTGGCAACTTCTGTCTGGCATACCTCTGAGTAACATCCACAATGCAGGCTAGTGGACATAGGTGACCCCCTGAGCTTAATCGCTTGAGGATCCCTGGTTAGCAGGAATCAGCTTTCTGGCGCTGCTGAGTTTGGACCCTTCGTTGCAGATGGGTTTCCGTTCATCGGTATTTCTGGGATGAGTTGCTTTCTACACAGATCCAATCCATGATACTCCCTCCGCCATGCTTCACAGCTGGGACAAGGTTTTTGTTGTTGGTGTGCTAGGGTTCCTCTTTTGTCTCATCGGCCTATAGAACATTTTCCCCAGAAGCACTCTAGAACATCCAGGGGGTCCCTGGAACTGTGTTCCAGTTCATTTGTAATTCTGGGCTCTCCATAGGGTTTAGGTCAGGGCTCTCTCTCCATAGGCTCTCCATAGGGTTCAGGTCAGGGCTCGCTCTCCATAGGCTCTCCATAGGGTTCAGGTCAGGGCTCGCTCTCCATAGGCTCTCCATAGGGTTCAGGTCAGGGCTCGCTCTCCATAGGCTCTCCATAGGGTTCAGGTCAGGGCTCGCTCTCCATAGGCTCTCCATAGACTCTCCATAGGGTTCAGGTCAGGGCTCGCTCTCCATAGACTCTCCATAGGGTTCAGGTCAGGGCTCGCTCTCCATAGGCTTTCAATAGGGTTCAGGTCAGGGCTCGCTCGCCATAGGCTCTCCATAGGGCTCAGGTCAGGGCTCCCTCTCCATAGGCTCTCCATAGGGTTCAGGTCAGGGCTCGCTCTCCATAGGCTCTCCATAGGGTTCAGGTCAGGGCTCGCTCTCCATAGGCTCTCCATAGACTCTCCATAGGGTTCAGGTCAGGGCTCACTCTCCATAGGCTCTCCATAAGGTTCAGGTCAGGGCTCGCTCTCCATAGGCTCTCCATAGGGTTCAGGTCAGGGCTCGCTCTCCATAGACTCTCCATAGGGTTCAGGTCAGGGCTCGCTCTCCATAGGCTCTCCATAGGGTTTAGGTCAGGGCTCGCTCTCCATAGACTCTCCATAGGGTTCAGGTCAGGGCTCGCTCTCCATAGGCTCTCCATAGGGTTCAGGTCAGGGCTCGCTCTCCATAGGCTCTCCATAGACTCTCCATAGGGTTCAGGTCAGGGCTCGCTCTCCATAGGCTCTCCATAAGGTTCAGGTCAGGGCTCGCTCTCCATAGGCTCTCCATAGGCTCTCCATAGGGTTCAGGTCAGGGCTTGCTCTCTATAGACTCTCCATAGGGTTCAGGTCAGGGCTCGCTCTCCATAGGCTCTCCATAGACTCTCCATAGGGTTCAGGTCAGGGCTCGCTCTCCATAGGCTTTCAATAGGGTTCAGGTCAGGGCTCGCTCTCCATAGGCTCTCCGTAGGGTTCAGGTCAGGGCTCGCTCTCCATAGGCTCTCCATAGACTCTCCATAGGGTTCAGGTCAGGGCTCGCTCTCCATAGGCTCTCCATAGGCTCTCCATAGGGTTTAGGTCAGGGCTCGCTCTCCATAGGCTCTCCATAGGGTTCAGGTCAGGGCTCGCTCTCCATAGGCTCTCCATAGGGTTCAGGTCAGGGCTCGCTCTCCATAGGCTCTCCATAGACTCTCCATAGGGTTCAGGTCAGGGCTCGCTCTCCATAGGCTCTCCATAGGGTTCAGGTCAGGGCTCGCTCTCCATAGGCTCTCCATAGACTCTCCATAGGGTTCAGGTCAGGGCTCGCTCTCCATAGACTCTCCATAGGGTTCAGGTCAGGGCTCGCTCTCCATAGGCTCTCCATAGACTCTCCATAGGGTTCAGGTCAGGGCTCGCTCTTCATAGGCTTTCAATAGGGTTCAGGTCAGGGCTCCCTCTCCATAGGCTCTCCATAGGGTTCAGGTCAGGGCTCGCTCTCCATAGGCTCTCCATAGGGTTCAGGTCAGGGCTCGCTCTCCATAGGCTCTCCATAGACTCTCCATAGGGTTCAGGTCAGGGCTCGCTCTCAATAAGCTCGCCATAGGCTCTCCATAGGGCTCAGGTCAGGGCTTGCTCTCCATAGGCTCTCCATAGGGTTCAGGTCAGGGCTCGCTCTCCATAGGCTCTCCATAGGCTCTCCATAGGGTTTAGGTCAGGGCTCGCTCTCCATAGACTCTCCATAGGGTTCAGGTCAGGTCCAAATCACAGACCTTTGTCTTTCCCAGACGTTCTTAATATGTTTTATTTGAATACATTGTTGCCTCAGTGACTCTAAGGCAGCAAAGCAGCCCCAAACCACGATGCTGCCTCCACCATGCTTCACACAATGGTTGTGTTGGACAGCTGCGGCTCCTTCATGCTGTCCTTCCATGAGAGTCCTTCCATGAAGACCATTCCTGTTCAGTGTTGTCCTGATAGTGGACACATGAGCTTTCTGCAGGTCGGAGAGTCTCTGTGAGCCCTCTCCCGTTACCCTTGGGTTCTTTCCCATGGCCCTTAGGAGCCTGTTGTGTTCTTGGAGTCATCCTGACAGGACGCCCATGCTCTGAGGGACAGCAGCACCAGTCCTGAATGTTCTCCATGTGTCCTGCTTGTCTAAGCAGGGGGTGGAGTACACACAGGTCTTCAGCAATGCTCTTGGAGGCTTCACGGGTCCCACTTTATTAGAAACAGGCGCCTTCTACTTTCTTCCCGAGACTTGTTAGTTCTATAAGCGACACCGCCGCAGATTCCAGCTGCATCCTGGAGATGCAGTTCAGCCGGTATGTCTCCTGCATGCTGGCGTAGCTGCGCTGCACCCTCGCCCTCTGCCTTTTGGATGGTTTCCATCTGTTCCTGTGCAGTCGAACAGCTGTGTGTATGCTGCTGTGTCTGCTCCTCTGGCTGGCTCTGTTATGTTTTCTCAGTATGGAGGCTTCGGCACCGTCTCCGGCAGCTCCGTGACGGTCCTGTGCACATGTTCATGCGGTCGTTAACAACTGTCTTACACATATTCAGGTCGGAACTGCTGGAGAAGTTGGCGAGCTGTTCCAAGTTTTGCGCTCAGTGTAGTTTCAGAGGCTTGCAGCTGCTGAACATGGGCTTGATGTGCTGTTGTAGTCACCGTTATGGGATGGCGGGCGTAGCTGTGGGCAGCAATGATTGTCGCCTGGTATCTAGTCGGGTTTGGAAAAAAATTCCGACCTCTCCGAGAGCTTCCGAGGAGCAGTGTGTCTTCCGTGTTTGATTATTAGTGATCGCTCAGTGTGCCACACTACTGCACCGATTTATATTCCTCTCCTTCATGGTCAGATGATATTGCGTCCACTAACTAGCCCCACAATTTTCCGAGAATGGGAATGCTGTTCCTGTGTACAGCTGTTTGATCCGTAGGTTTTTGGAAAATCGTAATAAATTCCGAATTTTTGTCCCATTAAAATTGAATGGGGTGGAAAAGTACACACTCATCTACTGTACTTCTGCTCGAGCCACAAACATCATTTCACATACACTACCTCAGGGAAGACCGCCGAGCACAGATTCAATGTTAGTCTGACCCGCACTCGTCTGTCATTTTATTTTCCCATCCCTCGTTCCTCCCATAGACTCCCATTCATTTTCAACCCCATTCAAACTCTACTCTCTCCTTTAACCTACACTAAACTGCATGTCCTCACTCAGGACAGATCCCCAAACTCTAATCCATCGACATACTGACCCACACCCTTCTATGTGTCGTTTATTCATCCCTCGTTCCTCCCATAGACTCGCATTCGTTTTTGGTCCTACCTAACCCTATTGGTTCCTTTAACCCACACCCACCAAACTGCATGTCCTCACTCAGGGCAGACTCCTAAACTCTAATCCATCAACATACTGACCCGCACTCCTCTATGT
This sequence comes from Prochilodus magdalenae, assembly GCA_024036415.1. Taxonomy (NCBI): domain Eukaryota; kingdom Metazoa; phylum Chordata; class Actinopteri; order Characiformes; family Prochilodontidae; genus Prochilodus; species Prochilodus magdalenae. The sequence goes on along the minus strand of JAMWET010006650.1, from coordinate 33,422 downwards.
GTTGTTTATTCATCTCTTATTCCTCCTATAGACTCCCATTTATTTTTGGTCATACCTAACCCTATTGGCTCCTTTAACCCACACCCACCAAACTGCATGTGCTCACTTAGGGCAGACCCCTAAACTCTAATCCATTGACATACTGACCCTCACTCTTCTATGTGTCGTTTATTCATCCCTCATTTCTCCCATAGACTCCCAATCATTTTTTGGTACTACCTAACCCTATTGGTTCCTTTAACCCACACCCACCAAACTGCATGTACTCATTCATGGCAGACACCTTAACTCTAATCCACAGATCTACTGACCCGCACTCTTCTATGTGTCGTTTATTCATCCCTCATTCCTCCCATAGACTCCCATTTATTTTTGGTCCTACCTAACCCTAGTGGTTCCTTTAACCCACACCCACCAAACTGTACTAACTCATGGCAGACCCCTTAACTCTAATCCACAGACCTACTGACCCGCACTCTTCTATGTGTTGTTTATTCATCCCTTGTTCCTCCCATAGACTCCCATTCATTTCCAACCCCATTCAAACTCTACTCTCTCCTTTAACCTACAGTCACCACTAAACTGCATGTACTCACTCAGGACAGATCCCCAAACTCTAATTCATCGACATACTGACCCACACTCTTCTATGTGTTGTTTATTCATCCCTCGTTCCTCCCATAGACTCCCATTCATTTTTCACCCCATTCAAACCCTAGTGTTTCCTCTAACACCAAACTGCATGAACTCACTCAGGACAGATCCTCAAACTCCAATCCACAGATGTCCTAACCCACACCCTTTTATGTGTTGTTTATTCATCCCTCGTTCCTCCCATAGACTCCCATTCATTTTTGCCCCCACAACGGATTTGTCTAGTGGTTTACAGCACAGTGAAAAACTTTGAGTTATGAAAACTGCTTTCAAGAGCCTCTTTAGGACAAATCCGCGTTACTGTTGCTTCTTCACGAAGCTGTCGCATTTTTTAGTCAAATAGCATCCTGTAGCAACAATGCATAGTTTACAAACACTGCTGGCGGTGAGCGATCAGATTCCGGCCTTTATCACCGTTCAGCCCGTGGTATGTTCTCAGCTCCCTGGCCGCGCGTTCCTATCACATTTACTCACTCGTACAGGACAACTCCGACAAGGCCGAGCGGATTGTTTGCGGAGAGATGAAATCCTCCTTTGCGCCGCAGTGCTGTCCAGCGGATTCTATCCCAATACTCCGGCACAATTTCTGTAGCTCTGTATCCTTGAACACTCTGTCAACATTTAATATTATCCAGAGTGGACTGTCCACTCACAGGGCCAATATTGATCGAAAGTGGCAGTTCATTTTTCTACGAGCGCAGGCTTGTCGAGGGTCGATTGTTCGGAAATCCCGAGAGGAAACAGTAAAACTGGAGAACGCGCTCAATAAAACTGCTTTATATTTTTCTTTGTTTATTTATTTATTTATTGTTTGCCGGGCGAAGAGGGCGAGGCTAAATATTGACGAAGCGTATTTGATTAGAGCTGTGTGTACCCCCGGGGTCGCCCTGTCTTATCTCTGGGTCCAGCTGCCTGCAGATAGGAGATGGAGGGAGCGCCGAGGCCTATTGGAGAAGTGGAGAGGAGTGGAAGAGTGCATCTGTCTCTCACTCACTTCATTTCCTTCTCAGGCACCACACCTGATTTGATGTCAGCAGGGAGCTTCTCCATGGGAGCAGGGGGGTTGAGTAGGGGAGGAGAGAGAAAGAGTGGGAGAGTCAAGCAGACACCTCCTTGTGTCTACACTCACTGTCCACTCCATCAGCTCCACTGACCATACAGGACACCCTGTAGGTGTACAGGTCCAGACTGTAGTCCATCTGTTTCTCTGTGTACTGTATTACCCTGTTCTTCAATGGTCAGGACCCCCACAGGACCCCCACAGAGCAGGTACTATGAGGGTGGTGGATCTTTCTCAGCACTGCAGTGACCCTGACGTGGTGGTGCTGAAATGCCTTGTTAGAATTCCAGCCCTCCTCTCTGTTGCAAAGTGATGTCACCTCGTAACATGGCGAGAAGTCTGTCTCTCAGTATGGCGTCGGGCCGCCGTGTTTGCTAACCCAACACGCCAGACGTCTCGGTATGGAGCTGTAGAGGTTCCTAATGGAGTCCTGTGATAATCCATCCCATGCAGCTTGAACATCCTCACACAGTTCCTGCAGATGGTGCGGTAGGGGTGCAGGTGGAGGGACACCAGGCCTTCTGGACGTGTGACGACAGACCGTTCATCTCGGTGCTGACCACGGTGCCTCCACACACGGATTCGTTGGGCGTCTCCACCAAGACTAAAGCGGGACTCGTCACTGAAGATGACCCGCTGCCATTCTGAGTCACTCCATGACAGTCTGGTACGACACCACTGCAGTCTTTGGTGACGGTGACGTGGTGTTAAGGACAGTCGTGGTAACGGTCTGTGTGCATGTAGTCCTGCGTGGTGCAGCCGTCTGCCGATGGTGCTGCACTAACAGGAAGACTCATGGAGGACACCACTGCTCGCTGGATGTCTGTAATGGTGGTGTTGGGTCAGTAAGACCCGTCCCTGCTTTGAATCATTTGCATGTCTCAGGATGTCAAACCTACCCACCAAGTTCCAGTAGTTTGATTCCTTCAACTGCTGAGTGTAATGAGATGTTTAGCCATACAAACACATTAACATTAATCATGCTAGTAAAGCTGTATGCACTGGATTGTACTGAATAGAAAAAAAAAATATATATATATATATATATATATATATATATATATATATATATATATATAGAGAGAGAGAGAGAGAGAGAGAGAGAGAGAGAGAGAGAGAGAGAGAGATATTTCTGCCAGTGTATATTGCCTACGTTCCCAGCCCCCGTATGCCTATATTTGCTGAACGCATATAAATTCACTTTTGCATACAAAGGCTGGCGTTATTAAAGCTGACAATAGCGATCTGTTATTACAGAGGAAAGCCACCATTGTTCTCCGAACCGAGGAACCCGGGGTGACAGCCCTGAGCAGCCGTGGCCCGGCGTATGAAAGAGGCAGATCGTTTTTGCTGCCTCTGGTAGATGATGCCGTCTCACTGGGATTCCACGCGGCTCTGGAACACCTTGACAGTAAGAACACCTGCTTCAGAGTGGCCCCGTCCATTACAGCTCCACAGGCGGGGCTATAAATCCAGGAGAACTTTCTGAAACCTGAGCTCTCAATACCGCCGTTACGTAAGTCTGCAACAGGCCGCCGATCTGTGGTGCAGTATAGCAGAATCACCTCGTACCCTCGCTAGACTGAGACTGGAGCCTGGTGAGGAACAGCTTCGAGGCAGCACATGGAGACTGACGGCTGAGGAGCGGGAGCGGACTTGAGATGTAACTCACTGTGTCTCAACTTCTCCTCACCCCGTTAGAGTTACACGGGCCGTTTTCGTGTTACTGTGCCTTTAAGACTGATATATGTAAATGAGCTCTGATCTGATTGGTGGGACTGAAATCCCCAGGAGCGCTACTCCAGTCTTTCTTTTTGGATGTGTGGGTTTACGAGGCAGCGCTGACTCCAGTGACTCCGCACGAACAACATACTGCATCATTTCAGAAGGAATGGGTGGGGCTAAATGGATGGAGCTGTAATGGTGTAGTATGATAGGGTGGAGCTAAACTGGGGTAGGCTGATCCGTGGGTGGGGTTAAACAGGAGTAGAATCAGTGGATGGGGTTAAACTGGAGTAGGGTGAGCTGGTGGGGCTAAACTGGAATAGGATCAGTGGGAGGAGTTAAACTAAAGTAGGATCAGTGGGTGGGGTTAAACTGCTGTAGGATCAGTGGGTGGGGTTAAAATTTAGTAGGGTTAGCTGGTGGGGTTAAACTGGAGCATGATACGTCGGTGGGGCTAAACTAGAGTAGGATCAGTGGGTGGTGCTAAACTGGAGCAGGATCAGTGGGTGGGGCTGAAACGGAGCAGAATAAGTAGGTGGGGTAAACTAGATTGGGATCAGTGGGCGGGGTTAAATTGAAGTAGGATCAGTGGGCGGGGTTAAACTGGAGTAGAGTTAGCTGGTGGCGTTAAACTGGAGTAGGATCAGTGGGTGGGGTAAACTAGATTGGGATCAGTGGGCGGGGTTAAATTAAGTGTAGGATAAGTGGGTGGGGCTAAGCTGGAGTAGAGTTAACTGGTGGGGTAAACTAGATTGGGATCAGTGGGCGGGGTTAAATTGAAGTAGGATCAGTGGGTGGGGCTAAACTGGAGTAGAGTTAGCTGGTGGGGTTAAACTGGAGTTGTAGGGTGAAATTTGACTGAATGCTTGGAGCTGAAGTGTGTTTGAATGAACGGGTGGAGCTAAACTGGAGCAGGCTAAATGGATGGGATGAACTGATGTAGGCTATAGGGCTGGGGTAAAACTGGTGTAGGCTGAAAGGGTGGGGCTAAACTGCTGTAGGTTATATGGGCAGGGCAAAACACTATAAGATGAGAGAGCGTGACTAGCTAAACTGACTCAGACTGAATAGGTGGCTGCACGCAATCGCGTTCATGGTTGTGACATCACAGTGGAGCTGAGACTGTGTGTATGGACTGGGCGTAGATCACATGTCCTGAAATGTACAGCATGTACATACATGCGACAGCAGACTCTTTAAAACAGCAGGCAGGAACTCCGTCTCCTGTGAATGGGAACGCGTTTCTCGGATCAGACAGCCGTGACCCCTGCTCTCGCGGCGAGGCCGAGAGAGGCGCGAGAGTGCAGGTGTCTGATGAAGTAACACTTCTCCTCGAGAAATGCTTTATTGAGAGCTGTGAACTTGGCGCTGCAGATCATTGCTTGCAGGCTGCTACTACATGTTGTGCACATCTCTGAGGAGCGCTGCCAAAGCGAGCCCACACTGTTGTAAATGACGTCATGGACCCAGACCTCAAGCTGCTTACGCTCCTCCAGTTGGGTGGGATGAAGCCGCCGCGCTCCTCCACTCCAGCGGTCCGTTTATAGTGGGATAGTAGCAGCAGAGATCACGCTGTGTTCTATACATCCATATCATGATGTGTTCATCTGGATTCAACAGCAGTAATGCCCTCCACCCACACTGGCCACTTTATTAGAAACACCACCCGTGTGCTTTTACTCACTGGACACTTTATTGGAAACACCACACTTGTGCTTCCACTAACTGGCCACTTTATTGGAAACACCAACCTTGAGTTTTCACTAACTGGCCACTTTATTAGAAACACCTACCTTGTGCTTCCACTAACTGGCCACTTTATTAGAAACACCACCCTTGTGCTTCCACTCACTGGCCACTTTATTAGAAACACCACCCTTGTGCTTCCACTCACTGGCCACTTTATTGGAAACACCACCCTTGTGCTTCCACTCACTGGCCACTTCATTAGAAACACCACCCTTGTGCTTCCACTCAGTGGCCACTTTATTGGAAACGCCACCCTTGTGCTTCCACTCACTGGCCACTTTATTAGAAACACCCACCTTGTGCTTCCACTCACTGGCCACTTTATTGGAAACACCACCCTTGTGCTTCCACTCACTGGCCACTTTATTAGAAACACCACCCTTGTGCTTCCACTCACTGGCCACTTTATTGGAAACACCACCCTTGTGCTTCCACTCACTGGCCACTTTATTGGAAACACCACCCTTGTGCTTCCACTCACTGGCCACTTTATTAGAAACACCTCCCTTGTGCTTCCACTCACTGGCCACTTTATTAGAAACACCACCCTTGTCCTTCCACCAACTGGCCACTTTATTGGAAACACCACCCTTGTGCTTCCTCTCACTGGCCACTTTATTAGAAACACCTCCCTTGTGCTTCCATTCACTGGACACTTTATTAGAAACACCACCCTTGTCCTTCCACCAACTGGCCACTTTATTAGAAACACCACCCTTGTGCTTCCTCTCACTGGCCACTTTATTAGAAACACCTCCCTTGTGCTTCCATTCACTGGACACTTTATTAGAAACACCACCCTTGTCCTTCCACCAACTGGCCACTTTAATGGAAACATCAGCCCTGTGCCTCCACTCACTGGCCACTTTAACGGAAACATCAGCCCTGTGCCTCCACTCACTGGCCACTTTAACGGAAACATCAGCCCTGTGCTTCCACTCACTGGCCACTTTAACGGAAACATCAGCCCTGTGCTTCCACTCACTGGCCACTTTATTAGAAACACCACCCTTGTGCTTCCATTCACTGGACACTTTATTAGAAACACCACCCTTGTCCTTCCACCAACTGGCCACTTTATTAGAAACACCACCCTTGTGCTTCCTCTCACTGGCCACTTTATTAGAAACACCTCCCTTGTGCTTCCATTCACTGGACACTTTATTAGAAACACCACCCTTGTCCTTCCACCAACTGGCCACTTTATTAGAAACACCACCCTTGTGCTTCCACTCACTGGCCACTTTATTGGAAACACCACCCTTGTGCTTCCACTCACTGGCCACTTTAATAGAAACACCCACCTTGTGCTTCCACTCACTGGCCACTTTATTGGAAACACCACCCTTGTGCTTTCACTCACTGGCCACTTTATTAGAAACACCACCCTTGTGCTTTCACTCACTGGCCACTTTATTGGAAACACCATGCTGAGTGCTGCTGATGTACAGACAGCACATCTACTGCGTTGGTCACGTAACCGTACATCTGCTGCCTATATGCGCTGCCCATATGGCCATGGCGGCGCTAAACGGGGAGTGTTTCTAATAAAGTGGCCAGGCTGCGTGTATAGTCGGTTGATTACGGGTCTCCAGAAGTGCCAGTGCGCGGAGTTCCGTCGCTCCTGTAATTGTCCCGCTCACGCATAGCATTTAAACCTTTGAACCCGAGGACCTCCTTCATTAGGCCAATGTTAGAACACCGGAGCCGGCGCGCGAGTGAGAAGGAGCTTGATGCATGCTCGAGGCGGCCCCCACCCGCCTCCCATCTCCACATGTCACCATTAGTTCATAATCTGAAATTAGGCTGGGAATCAGCGCTGGCTCGTTAGCACGCGCGTGCGGCGGCGGCCAACGGCCTGATTAGGCCTCGCCTCCTCCTGATGGCGCTGATGCATGCGTCAGGGCGGAGAGAGGGAGGAGGAGAGGCCGGTGATAATCACCCCTCCACACATCAAATGGAGCCCATTAGACAGGTATTAGGGGAACAATTGGGTGTACTGGGGCCGGGCCCGGGGAGCCGGTGACTCACTCCTCAGGGCTAATGGTCGATCTAGGCCGGCGGATGCGGGCCTCGATGGACGCCGCCGGCCCGCTCTCCGGGTGTTCTGGCCTGGCCGCAGACATTTCGCCGGCTTCACGAGCCTCCGCTTCTCCGCCGCGCTGCCCCCCACCCTCCACCTCCCTCCCCCCTCTCTGCATTACTGGGAAAAAGTCATTATGCCAGTAATTATTTTCAAGAAGATGTACCTGCTCTCTACTCGGCAACTCACAAACATCAACAAATTGCTTCCTTTGGTAAAGCATTTTTCGTGTGCGCTCGTCCGCGTGCGCGTGCATGGCTGTGTGTGCGCGAGGAGGAGATGGGAGGGGGGGGTCTAATTTCGCGGTGCGGAGGACTTAGTGGGTACACGGCATTACTGGTTCAGTGGAAGGTCCATTTAGGAGAGGCTTTGCTCCGCTCCGGTCCGCAGCCGGTCGTTAATTGGTCGTAATTAAGGAGCGCTCGGTGTGCGCGCGCGGCGGCGAAGCGGAGCGGCCCGGAGTTCAGCTGTTCAGAGCCAAGGCCTGCTGGAGCCTCCCATGTGCGAGAGCGACACATGGTGCGCGTGACTAACGAAGACTGATGAGTAAGAGTTATCAGCGTGCGCGGGAGGAGTTCACGAGGTGTGCTGGAAGGTGCTACACCAACTCCTAGGACGGATGGGGAACTGAGAGGGAGTCTCCGGAAAGGAGCGGAAGCGGTATACAGGTACAGAGTGACACATCAAACGCACCTGGTGTCTGGTGGCGCTGAATTTACCTGCTCCTGTTAAATAAAGGATGAGCGCTCTGTTGATTCATCTCACTGTATGTACGGGGTATCCAGGGTAACTGAGCTACCATCGAATTAGACACACCTACTTTGTGCTTCCACTAACTGGCCACTTTATTAGAAACACCTGCCTGGTAATTCTATCAAACTGGCCACTTTATTAGAAACACCTACTTTACACTTCTAACTGGCCACTTTATTAGAAACACCTACTTTACACTTCTAACTGGCCACTTTATTAGAAACACCTACTTTACACTTCTAACTGGCCACTTTATTAGAAACACCTACTTTACACTTCTAACTGGCCACTTTATTAGAAACACCTACTTTACACTTCTAACTGGCCACTTTATTAGAAACACCTACCCTGTACTTCTAACCAACTGGCCACTTTATTAGAAACACCTACCCTGTACTTCTAACCAACTGGCCACTTTATTAGAAACACCTACCCTGTACTTCTAACCAACTGGCCACTTTATTAGAAACACCTACTTTACACTTCTAACTGGCCACTTTATTAGAAACACCTACCTTGTACTTCTAACTGGCCACTTTATTAGAAACACCTACTTTACACTTCTAACCAACTGGCCACTTTATTAGAAACACCTACCTTGTACTTCTAACCAACTGGCCACTGTATTAGAAACACCTACCCTGTACTTCTAACCAACTGGCCACTTTATTAGAAACACCTACCCTGTACTTCTAACCAACTGGCCACTTTATTAGAAACACCTGCCTGGTAATTCTATCAAACTGGCCACTTTATTAGAAACACCTACTTTACACTTCCAACTGGCCACTTTATTAGAAACACCTACTTTACACTTCTAACTGGCCACTTTATTAGAAACACCTACTTTACACTTCCAACTGGCCACTTTATTAGAAACACCTGCCTTGTACTTCTAACTGGCCACTTTATTAGAAACACCTGCCTTATGCTTCTAACTGGCCACTTTATTAGAAACACTTTAGACAGACCTGCCTTATGCTTCCACTAACTGGACACTTTTTCTATAAAGCCTATTTTGTGCTTCCATCAAATGGCCACTTTATTAGAAACGCCAGCCTTGGCGCTTCACTTTGTAGGCGTACAGTTACAGGGGCTGTAGAGGACATACCAAAGCAACAACTGTTCACCACTTCCCTCTCTCACTTCATCTATTCATTCAGATCTTCCCTCTACCCTCTAGTAATCCATATATATCTTTATATATACTGTATGGGTGTATATATACCCCTTTTCCTTCATCATAATAACACACCCGCTGAGTACAGAAGACGCAGCACACACACAGGCGCACTCCCGACGCAGCAGAACAATCACACACACAGATTCATATTGACAGCTCACAGTCGGAGGCATCGTTCTGCTCCACAGGTCTCCATAATCACATTATGGATGAAAGTAAAGCAGTGTCTAAATTAATACGCATTTGGATCGTGTGTGTATTACCCCTCCACCCTCCATCTCCACCCGCACCAACCCTCACCACACCACTCCAGCCCCTTCACCCCTCTGCTCCTCGATCCAGCACCACAGCAACAGCACGCAGAGGATGGCACAGTGGAAAGAGATTAGCTGGGGAAGTGCTGCCATCGTGTGGTGCTGAGGGGATACTACAGCATTAGAGAGGGAATAAATCACTCACTCTAAATATTGTGGTATAGACTGTTCTATAGTTTCTCATTAGGGCGAGTGTATAACTCTAAGCTCTAAATGTAGGTACTGTGGTATAGACTGAGATCCATCCAGACATTTTAACACACTCAAACATCCACAGTCGCAGTGACACCTGGCATTCGTGGCCTGAATTTGCTTTGGATCTGTCTTGTGCAAACATAAACATTCCCTCTGGCTAGCAGACAGCAGGTGACCCTGGAAACTGGACATTTGATGAGTTGTATATTGAGCACATGTGGGTTTAGGACAGAGGCAGATCTGTTTTATTCTAATATCTTATTATTTAGCATAACTGATGTTGTAAAGAAGCATATGACATTTACATTTACAATTGAGGCATTTAGCAGATGCTCTTATCCAGAGCGACTTATGACCGTGCTTAGTGTTCCATTGGATAATAGTCCAGCCAGAGAGAACAATACACAGACATATATAAAGCAAAAAGTGCACTACCTGGCAACCCCAGCCCAGCGCTCATACCTAGAGAGATCAATACACAGACATATATAAAGCAAAAGTGCACTACCTGGCAACCCCAGCCCAGCGCTCATACCTAGAGAGAACAATACACAGACATGTATAAAGCAAAACGTGCACTACCTGGCAACCCCAGCCCAGCGCTCATACCTAGAGAGAACAATACACAGACATGTATAAAGCAAAAGTGCACTACCTGGCAACCCCAGCCCAGCGCTCATACCTAGAGAGAACAATACACAGACATGTATAAAGCAAAACGTGCACTACCTGGCAACCCCAGCCCAGCGCTCATACCTAGAGAGAACAATACACAGACATGTATAAAGCAAAAGTGCACTACCTGGCAACCCCAGCCTAGTGCTCATACCTAGAGAGAACAATACACAGGCATGTATAAAGCAAAAGTGCACTACCTGGCAACCCCAGCCCAGCGCTCATACCTAGAGAGATCAATACACAGACATGTATAAAGCAAAACGTGCACTACCTGGCAACCCCAGCCCAGCGCTCATACCTAGAGAGATCAATACACAGACATGTATAAAGCAAAACGTGCACTACCTGGCAACCCCAGCCCAGCGCTCATACCTAGAGAGAACAATACACAGACATATATAAAGCAAAAAGAGCACTACCTGGCAACCCAGCCCAGCACTCGTACCTAGAGAGATCAATACACAGACATGTATAAGCATAAGTGCACTACCTGGCAACCCCAGCCTAGTGCTCATACCTAGAGAGAACAATACACAGACATGTATAAAGCAAAACGTGCACTACCTGGCAACCCCAGCCCAGCGCTCATACCTAGAGAGAACAATACACAGACATATATAAAGCAAAAGTGCACTACCTGGCAACCCCAGCCCAGCGCTCATACCTAGAGAGAACAATACATAGACATATCTAAAGCAAAAGTGCACTACCTGGCAACCCCAGCCCAGTGCTCATACCTAGAGAGAACAATACACAGACATGTATAAAGCAAAAGTGCACTACCTGGCAACCCCAGCCCAGCGCTCATACCTAGAGAGAACAATACACAGACATATATAAAGCAAAAGTGCACTACCTGGCAACCCCAGCCCAGCGCTCATACCTAGAGAGAACAATACATAGACACATCTAAAGCAAAAGTGCACTACCTGGCAACTCCAGCCCAGTGCTCATACCTAGAGAGAACAATACACAGGCATGTATAAAGCAAAAGTGCACTACCTGGCAACCCCAGCCCAGCGCTCATACCTAGAGAGAACAACACACAGACATGTATAAAGCAAAAGTGCACTACCTGGCAACCCCAGCCTAGTGCTTATAGTACATACACATATACCGTACACCTCTACTAGAGCTCACTCACTGAAGCGCATTACACAGAGACGGGTCCTCAGTCTGCGTTTGAAGACCGCGAGAGACCCCTCTGTTCTGACACCCAGTGGGAGTTCCTTCCACCATCTGGGAGCCAGGACAGAGACGAGTCTGGAGGCTTGTCTTCCATGTGTCCTCAGGGATGGCGGTTCGAGACGAGCTGTACTTGAAGCTGGAAGGGCTCAAGGTACAGATAGACTCTTCACCATTGTCATGAGATAGGGAGGTGCTGGTCCAGTCTTGGCTCTGTAGGCCTCAGAGTTTTAAATCTGAGTCAGGCAGCTGCAGGAAGCCAGTGAAGGGAGTGCAGCAGTGGAGTCACGTGGGTGAACTTGGGAAGACTGAAGATGAGTCGAGCTGCTGCTGCGACCACTGGACTTCAGTCTGGCCTGGTGGAAAGCTGGAACTCCAGGCACTTTGTTGAAGAACATGCTGTATCGTGGGTGGTGTTTCGGCCCCCTTCCCCAGGTAGATGAATCTGGTGACTGCAGGTCATGACCTCTGAGGAAGTACGTGAATGATCCACTACTGATCATCAGATCTTCGTCAGTGTGATGCTGATGTTGTGTCTGAGATCTAAACATGGATCCAGGTCTTCTTTGTGAGTCTGTTCACGTGACCCTAACATGTAAAGACGTATGACGTGGTGTGTGCTGTTAATGCCAGACTAAAATGAGACCACTGCGACTGAAACTTACCTAACACAGTGCAATGCCTCCACCAGCAACCCCGGTAACAGCTGGGACTGGATTGGGCATGGACTGGAGAAGGTTCTGGATGCAGGCCACATCAATGTTCAGACGCATCAGAGAATTGGTCAGTTGGTCCAGGTGTGGTGGACGCCTTCCCTGGTGTTTACTGGTTGTTCCAGGTAGTTCCCACAGACCTTTGAGGATTCATCTATCTGGTGAACTCATGGGCCAGTCCAGATGTGTGAAGACCCCTGAATGTTCATTGTCCCAGTCACATCTGTAGCCCTGTGAACACCAGACCGGCCATCTTGGAATACAGGGATAGGACGGATGTGTTCCTCTGTAAGATGATGAGCTATAGGGGAAACCTGGTGGTCCGGCAGCTCAGTGTAGACACTGTGGTTCACGTTTACTCTCACCTCAACCAGAGACCCCCAGAACATCACAGAGGGGGCTCCTTTTTAGTCTGGGAACCTTATAACACTCATGTGAGCATTATCATCTTTCATAGTAGATGTCATGATGTCATTACGGCTAGAGCATGCAACAATGAGCACATGCCATGTAGTCCCTCCTAATGTTCTTGGGAGTCTCATAATGGGATATATTAAAATAGGTTATGATTTAAATTTAATTATGTAAATTATTGCTGTTTTAATGATTAATTATTATTTAATTATTGTAAATTAAATTATTTTTATTTACCTTATTGCTCTGTTAGTTTGCATCTCTGGACACATTAAACACAGATCATCATAATCTCACCAGACGAAGAACGAGTCACTTTGCATGCTGAAGGTGGTAGTACCTTCAGGCTCCTGCAGATGGCGCTGCAGGAGGTTGATGGTGCTATAAATACCAGAATGAATGGTTGCAGCTACGCCCCCTGTCAGCGCGGGTGATGTCTGTGTGTCTACAGGCCTCAGGAAGACAAACACAGGACGCTGAATGTTTCTCCTCCGGATTTCTGCATGTCTTCTTCCGTGGATCTTGGAGCGATTGCAGGAGATTGCGAGAGAACCGTCAGCAAGTGTTCCTCTCTGAGGCGCTAATGGCTTTGGGTCTGTTTTCCAGGTGTGGTGATTTTTAGGGGAAGCACCTGAAACTCTTCTACACTCTGGTTTTTGTGAAGAAGTGTTTGAAGGTGTTTACCTGGACTGAACTTTAATAAAGCGAGGTCACTCTACTGGACTGTTCATCATGAAATTGGAGCTGGTAATCTGGTGATGTGGTAGTACCTTCAGGCTCCTGCAGATGGCGCTGCTGTACGAGGATGATGGGGCCATACATCTCTGCGGGGTGTGAGTGACGGGACCCATAGATTGGGAAGAGGTGCTACAGTGCAGGGAATGTCTCGTTCCATGTGTGGAAAATGGCTCCAGAGCAGATGTTAATGATTGGCTAAAAGGAGGGACTGCATGTGGGCGTGGCCAAAGACCATAGTGTGAAGGAAGTAGCTGAATCAGCAGGTGTATGGAGGCGTACGGTCATACGGGTCTACCAGCAGTGGATACAATCCCAGCCTACAGGGAATTCTCCTCGGAACTGTGCCAGGGAAGGCCTCCACCACATCTGGACCAACTGACCAAGTCTTTGAGGTGAGAGAGTCTGAACACTGATGTGGCTACATCCAGAACCATGTGTTCCTGTCCAGGTGACTTCCTCGCAGTCATGATTACTGTACTGAAGTTGTGCTATTTGTCATATAATATATACTTAGTATGCTAAATATATATCATTAATGCTATGAAACATATCCAGACCGGGAAAATGAAAAGAGCCCACCTGTACCTGATCAGTGTCTCTAGGTGTGCAGGTTCTGGGTTTGTGTTGGTTCTGTTTGATTCTCTACACTACTGGAAGCATGTCTCCCAAACTCCAGATCAGATATTGTATTAGATCTGTGTATTTAGAAAATCACTAATGACCTCCAGAAGCCTGTTTTTAGAACCATGCTCGCTGTGCGTTTCACCCCAGCCACCGCTCGCCAGTCTCTCTGTAGGTCACTCGAGGTCATCTTACGGTGGGTAAGGGGCATTGGAATGGGGTGGCGCTCATCACGGTCAGTAGAGAGTGGGTTTGGCCCTCTGCCAGTCTGTAGCTGTGTTGTCCTGTGTGTTGGCTGCTGGACCTTGTTCTTATGAACCAGACGCTCACTGTATCTGCCAGTAAAGCTAGAACCCGACCTTCGGTTCCTCACTGAGAACCTGCTGTACATGTGGAGATGCTGGTTTAGGAAGAGACTGGAGTGGGCTCTGGTTTATTTCCAGAGCTGTACTTTATCAGAGCTCTTCCCCTACCGAATCCAGGGACTGCACTTCCCATGATCCTGTCCTCCATGACTCCAAGACCATGAGTTCTACCTCTTCCAATCAGGAACTGCTTCCTGATTGTGTGTATATATAAACCGGTCACCTGATACTGGTCAGTCTAACATGTTGTAGTATTGCCATCTCTCTAGTCAGTGTACCGAGCGTTCTCTATTTATGGTTTCCTATTTATGTAGTTCTCTTTTTATGGTTTCCTGTGTATGACCCTCGTTCACCCATTGGTTTTCTCTTTTGCCTCTCCCTCCTGTTCTGACTGCTGGGGTTTTGGAGTGCCTTGGTTTCTGAACCTTTGCCTGTATTTAGGGTTGGTGTATTTAAACCAATACGAGACACGATTTGTTCTGTACTTCATGATTGATCACACTCTACCCAAAACACCTCCGTATGTCTAACACATGTCATTCACACATGGCCACGCCCCCAACCCCACCCGCCCCCGTCCTTTATTTTCGTTTCTGAAAGGTGGCAACCCTACCTGTACCTGGACTTACACCCTGTGTTGCCCATGTCTGTTTTGGTCGCTGTGCTGTTTCCTTTGTTAACCTGCCGGCTCTATACTAACAGACTCGTACATCACAGGAACTGTACTCCGGTGTTAAATCCAGCGTCACAATATTAAAGTACATTTCTAATTTCTAGGTTTTTTTTTTTTGCAGCTATTAATACAGTTATTATATGTTGTTTTATTTGTATATATATTTGGGTGATAGAAATGTGATGGCAAGTTTATTTAGTGGAGGTGTTTATTTAGTGAAATGTTCGGAAATAAAGAGAAAAATAATAAAACAAGACATGTAAACAAAAAATCTATTTACAGAATATACACGAAGTTTGGTGAAATAACATTATCCCTCAGAGCACATTGGTTTAGATATGAACCAGCCATCTCTGCTTCAGAAACGGAGTGAGCCTTTACATAGACTTCCTTTTTAATAGAGTCCATCTACCCCAGCACTTACCAGCCCTCTGCAGTGGGGGACAGTAAAGATTATTGATAATAAGTGACGGAGTAAATACAACATCCACAAACAGCGTATTCACAACACACTCCTGCTTCATAAACTAAACCCCACCGGGAGGACAGAATCAAATTACATAAGAGTAAAATCTAAACTATATAGGATGCCCATGAACCCCCCCACCCCACACTCTGAATGGATCATTCCAGCAGGGCTCCACTGGGCATGTCTGGACTTGCCCAGGCCCTATTAAAGCATGGCTAATACCAAGCCTGGGCCTTTTCCCATCCTAGGGAGGTGAAATGTGGTCCATGTAGCCCATGTAAGTATCATAGCTCTTCCAAAGCTGCTGTAAGTGTCCGGTAGCGTACTCTAACGGTAGAAGGAGGCAGTAAGGACCAAACTAGCGAAGTCTGGTATTGTGTTGGGGTTAGGGATTATGAGGGACAGTGTGTGGACTAAAGCAGGGACTAATTATAGGGGAGGAAAATAAGAATAGGTTGTTCGCTCTGTCACAGATGCACTGTACATGCCAATAGTATTTGCCCGTCTGCCGCCACACGCATATGAACTTGAGTGACTTCCCATTTTTAACCTGTAGGGTGTAATATGATGTCGGGCCACCCTTTACAGCTATAACAGCTTCAGCTCTTCTGGGAATTTCAGACCATTCTTCCAAAAGCGCATTTGTGAGCATTTGTGAACACTGATGTTGGACGAGAATTCGTTTCTCTAATCCATCCCAGAGGTGTTCTGTCGGGTGGAGGTCAGGACTCTGTGCAGGCCAGTCCAGTTCCTCCACACCAGACTCGCTCCTCCATGTCTTTATGGAGCTTGCTCTGTGCACTGGTGTGCGGTCATGTTGGAACAGGAAGGGGCCGTCCCCAAGCTCTCCCCACAGTTGGGAGCATGGAATGGTCCAGAGTCTCTTGGTCTGCTGAAGCATTAAGAGTTCCTCTCACTGGAACTAAGGGGTGGAGCCCAACTCCTGAACACCACCCCCACACCATAATCCCCCCTCCACTAAACTTTACACTCGGCACAGTGCAGTCAGACCAGTACCGTTCTCCTGGTACCACCCAACCCAGACTCCCCCATCGGACTGCCAGACGGAGAAGCGTGATTGGTCACTCCAGAGGACATGCCTCCACTGCTCTAGAGTCCAGGGGCGGAGCTTTACACCACTGCGTTCCACGCTCTGCACTGCTCTTGGTGATGTAAGGCTGGGATGCAGCTGCTCGCCATGAAAACCCATTCCATTAAGCTCTACACACTGTTCCTGAGCTGATCTGAAGGACACATGGAGTTTGGAGGTCTGTAGTGATGGACTCTGTAGAAAGTTGGTGACCTCTGTGACCTATGACCCTCAGCATCCGCTGACCCCGCTCTGTCATTGTACGTGGTCTAACACTGCATGTCTGAGCTGCTGTCGTTCCCGATCACTCCCACTGTGTTCTAATCCCACTGACAGTGGACTGTGGAATATTTAGTAGGAGGGAATTTCACCACTGGACTTGGAGCACAGGTGGATCCTATCACGGTACCACGCTGGAGTTCACTGAGCTCCTGAGAGCGACCCGTTCTCTCCCAATGTCTGTAGGAGCAGTCTGCATGTCTAGGTGTTCGGGTTTATACACCTGTGGTCATGGAAGTGACGGGAACACCTGGATTACTTTTGTCAATATCATGTGTGTATATAATATTGCGTTTGTATCTGAGTACAGTAGGATGGGGTTAGTGTGTTCCTCCAGTGCTCAGCTAGCCCCTGATACTCACAATCCCATCCCAGTACAGACGAAGAAATGAGAAAATATCTGACTTTGAAATTCTTTTGCTTGCCAAGATTTGATTCTGCGTTCGGGTGTCAGCCCCCGTGTGGAGCCGTGCGCTCCGCAGCTCCAAAGCGGAGCTTTTTGTAACGTTAAATTGCATTCAGAGTGAAAGCTCAGGAGACAGCCGTCGTCCTCGCCGCTGCCGAGGGGGGAGCCGAACCGACCAATAAGTTGCTGTCAGATCTAATTAACATGTGCATAATTTGTGATCAGGATCCAGACTAATGACTCTCATTCCAGACTTCTGGCTGCCGTTTCGGGGAAAAGTCTTCTCGGGAGGAGCGACTCACTCCGTTCATGCGCAACAACAACGAAACTCGGGCGTAATTATTCCTGCCTGATGTAAATGGATATGGGTCTGTTTTGCTGTCCTCTGTGAAGATCCCGCTCGCTTGTAGAAGGAAAATTGCCATGTAAAGCTCCACAAAGTGGTTCTGCATGCAGTGTCTTCCTTGGCTGTTCAGAAGATTACAGTATACTGGTTTAGTACAAGGGTTTTAAGGAGAGTCATTAAACAGAGAGAGGACAAACATGACGAATCGGGGGGGCTTACATTCAAACGTTCACTGTCTTCTAATTACCATGCTGTCAGATATATATATGTGTGTGTGTGTATATATATATATATATATATATATATATGTCACTGTCCAAAAAACATGCATCTCCATTTTTCTTGATTTTTACTTTTATGCTTCATTTGATCACATGAGCTGCTGTTTACACTGTGTGGAAATTTCATTAAGAATTGACCAACGGAAACGGCCCAAAACTGCTTGGTAAGACGTCTGGTTCCATTGACTTCCATTCAAATTAAATAAGGTTTTTGGCCTCTCCTGTAAAGTTGCCATTTCATACATGTTTTTCTTTGGGCAGCGACGATATATATACAAACTCTTCATTTAAAGAACAGCCGCACCCAGAAGGAGGTGTGGGAGTGCAGGTGTGTTGGGAAGGGAGATAAAGGTGACCAGGATCAATAACTGATGATCAATATTTATTGAGCTACACATACAGAAGTCTGTCTCTCAGTATGGCGTCGGGCCGTTGTGTTTGCTAACCCAACACGCCAGACGTCTCGGTATGGAGCTGTAGAGGTTACTAATGGTGTCCTGTGATAATCCATCCCATGCAGCTTGAACATCCTCACACAGTTCCTGCAGATGGTGCGGTAGTGGGTGGAGGTGGAGGGACACCAAGTCTTCTGGACGTGTGACAGCAAGCCGTTCATCTTGGTGCTGACCACGGTGCCTCCACACATGGATTCGTTGGGCGTCTCCACCAAGACTAAAGCGGGACTCGTCACTGAAGATGACCCGCTGCCGTTCTGAGTCACTCCATGACAGTCTGGTACGACACCACTGCAGTCTTTGGTGACGGTGACGTGGTGTTAAGGACAGTCGTGGTAACGGTCTGTGTGCATGTAGTCCTGCGTGGTGCAGCCGTCTGACGATGGTGCTGCACTAACAGGAGGACTCATGGAGGACACCACTGCTCGCTGGACATCTGGAATGGTGGGTGTTGGGTCAGTCAGGTATGCCAGACAATCTGTCAGCCCTTTTCTATTCCCTGCCGCCAACAGCGTGCCATGGGCTTGACCGATATGGCGAGCTGTACGTTGGTTGACTTGCTTGGAAAGAGGTGGAATGGAAATCATGTGCAACAGGACGAGCTCTTAGTCAGTCAGGTATAGCGATAAGACCCGTCCTTGCTTACATGACGGAGCCTCAGTGGTTCCTACATGCTTCCACGTTTCAGTAAAACCACTCAGTTCATCGTGGAATATCGGGAAGGGAAGGAGCTTTAGGAAGTGACATGTTCCAGAGGTGGGATCCTGTTTCAGCACCACGCTGGAGACGGGGCAGAAAGCTGCAGCAGCAGGCTGAACTCCCCCGGAGACACTTGTCCACGTAACGGGGGGAGTGCGTCCCCACCTCTATTTGCCCAAAGCACATGACCGTGTTCCCGGGCTCCTGCTTCATGAATCCTCTCTCCGTAGCTCTGATCTCTGAACCTACCTCCCCGGCTCTTCAGCCCTGAGGGTCCTCACTCTGACATCCCAACTAACCCTGGAGCTTAATTTCATATCCTGTGGTTCCCCTTTTCCCCCAAAGGGTGGCATCATCACTGCACGCTGAGGATACAGGGGGTCACTAACAGTTCTAGCCGTGTTCACTGCAGTGTTCAGGAAGTTCTGTTTGTCCCACGTGGTCTCTATTACTCCTCCCACACAGCTAGAGTAAACTCCTCCCACACTGCCCACCAACCACAATAAACTCCTCCCACACAGTTAGAGTAAACTCCCCCTACACTGCCCACCAACCACAATAAACTCCTCCCACACAGTTAGAGTAAACTCCCCCTACACTGCCCACCAACCACAATAAACTCCTCCCACACAGTTAGAGTAAACTCCTCCCACACTGTTAGAGTAAACTCCCCCTACACTGCCCACCAACCACAATAAACTCCTCCCACACAGTTAGAGTAAACTCCCCCTACACTGCCCACCAACCACAATAAACTCCTCCCACACAGTTAGAGTAAACTCCTCCCACACTGTTAGAGTAAACTCCCCCTACACTGCCCACCAACCACAATAAACTCCTCCCACACAGTAGGAGTAAACTCCCCCTACACTACCCACCAACCACAATAAACTCCTCCCACACAGAGTAAACTCCCCCTACACTGTCCACCAACCACAATAAACTCCTCCCACACAGTTAGAGTAAACTCCCCCTACACTACCCACCAACCACAATAAACTCCTCCCACACAAAGTAAACTCCTCCCACACTGCCCACCAACCACAATAAACTCCTCCCACACAGTTAGATTAAACTCCTCCTACACTGCCCACCAACCACAATAAACTCCTCCCACACAGTTAGAGTAAACTCCTCCCACACTGCCCACCAACCACAATAAACTCCTCCCACACAGTTAGAGTAAACTCCTCCCACACTGCCCACCAACCACAATAAACTCCTCCCACACAGTTAGAGTACTCTCCCCCTACACAGTCTGCCAAACACAGTAACCTTCTTCTACATAGTCAATCACAGTAAACTCCACCTTCACTGTCAGTCACTAAGAGTAAACTCCTCCTAAACTGTCTGTCAAAAATGGTAAACTCCTCCTACACTGTCAGTTAATAACTTAAACTCCTCCTACACCATCGATCAGTCTCAGTAAGCTCCTCCTACAGCATCAGTCAGTCTCGGTAAACTCCTCCTACACTGTCAGTCAATAACTTAAACTCCTCCTACACCATCGATCAGTCTCAGTAAACTCCTCCTACAGCATCAGTCAGCCTCAGTAAACTCCTCCTACAGCATCAGTCAGTCTCAGTAAACTCCTCCTACAGCATCAGTCAGTCTCGGTAAACTCCTCCTACACTGTCAGTCAATAACTTAAACTCCTCCCACACTGTCAGTCAAAAACAGTAAGCTCCTCCTACAGCATCAGTCAGTCTCAGTAAACTCCTCCTACAGCATCAGTCAGTCTCAGTAAACTCCTCCTACAGCATCAGTCAGCCTCAGTAAACTCCTCCTACAGCATCAGTCAGTCTCAGTAAACTCCTCCTACAGCATCAGTCAGTCTCAGTAAACTCCTCCTACAGCATCAGTCAGCCTCAGTAAACTCCTCCTACAACTCAAGCCTCCTCCTACAGCATCAGTCAGCCTCAGTAAACTCCTCCTACAGCATCAGTCAGTCTCAGTAAACTCCTCCTACAGCATCAGTCGGTCTCAGTAAACTCCTCCTACAGCATCAGTCAGTCTCAGTAAACTCCTCCTACAGCATCAGTCTACAGCATCAGTGAGTCTCAGTAAACTCCTCCTACAGCATCAGTCGGTCTCAGTAAACTCCTCCTACAGCATCAGTCGGTCTCAGTAAACTCCTCCTACAGCATCAGTGAGTCTCAGTAAACTCCTCCTACAGCATCAGTCAGTCTCAGTAAACTCCTCCTACAGCATCAGTCGGTCTCAGTAAACTCCTCCTACAGCATCAGTCAGCCTCAGTAAACTCCTCCTACAGCATCAGTCAGTCTCAGTAAACTCCTCCTACAGCATCAGTCAGTCTCAGTAAACTCCTCCTACAGCATCAGTCAGTCTCAGTAAACTCCTCCTACAGCATCAGTCAGTCTCAGTAAACTCCTCCTACAGCATCAGTCAGTCTCAGTAAACTCCTCCTACAGCATCAGTCAGTCTCAGTAAACTCCGATCCTTCTTGTTCTGACTCTGCTTATACGTGTCATTTTTAAAATGTACTGATTAAAAATTAATAAGAAGCATTCACTGCTTTGTCTGACAATGCGGGCCTACTTTCTCCTTCACTGCCTCCTGTTCAGTCCTCCTCCATTAGCAGAATACCAGCATTAAATTGATGTATGCGATTACCTTAGGCGTTATTTAAGTCGTAAAACAGGAAAGCGGTGTTTAAGGCGTTTGAATGAAGGGTGCTGTTTTATTGTTCCCAATCACAGACTACAGTACCGTACTCGACCACTAGGGGGCAATATGCAGCTTTCTGTGTGCATCTCTCCAAGGTTTCTTTTATAATGGCAGTAAAACGTGACTCACTCTGTTGCTACAGTTTTATATTGGACAGGCCAAAGATACACAAGCACTCGTTTAAACACGCTTAAAAATAACAGAGCATTTATGACTCAGAGTCATTAATGTTTCAGGTGGAATGAGCTGGAACTGTGGGCCCACACAAAAACGTGGAAAGGATGGCCTTTAATTATCGGAATATCTTTGGGTTATATCAGAGTGACCTTTAAAACACAACTGCACAAAAATTACACACCAGGAATGCACAGGAACATGCGACCCACAGCAGCCAGATGGCATTTCTAACTAGCGCATACAGCGTCCTTCCCTCTTACAGATGAGACTATAGGCCCAAAGTCACCATGCCCAATGCCGATGTGGGGGGTGGGGTGGGGGGGGGGTTATAAAGCCCCCCAACATCAGTACCTGACCTCATTAATACTCAATCAAATCCTCACAGCAATGTTCCAACATCAGTACCTGTCCTCACTAATACTCAATAAAAGCCTCACAGCAAGGTTTAATACCTGTACCTGACCTTACTGATGTTCAATCAAATCCTCACAGCAATGTTCCAATATTCATCTCCTGACCTCACTAATACTCAATCAAATCCTCACAGCAATGTTCCAACATCAGTACCTGACCTCACTAATACTCAATCAAATCCTCACAGCAATGTTTCAACATCAGTACCTGACCTCACTAATACTCAATCAAATCCTCACAGCAATGTTCCAACATCAGTACCTGACCTCACTAATGTTCAATCAAATTCTCACAGCAATGTTCATTTTTTCATCATTGACCACATAGGGGCACAGTGTAGTTCTATTATTACAGTCCATCTGTTTCTCTGTGTACTGTATTACCCTGTTCTACAATGGTCAGGACCCCCACAGGACCACCACAGAGCAGGTATGATGTGGGTGGTGGATCATTCTCAGCACTGCAGGGACACTGACGTGGTGGTGGTGTGTTAGTGTGTGTGGTGCTGGTGTGAGTGGATCAGACACAGCAGTGCTGCTGGAGTGTTGAGACACTGTGTCCACTCACTGTCCACTCTATTAGACACTCCTACCTTGCTGGTCCACCTTGTAGATGGACAGTCAGAGACGATAGCTCATCTGCTGCTGCACAGTGCAGTGTTGGTCATCCTCTAGTCCTTCATCAGTGGGGACAGGACACTGCCCACAGGACGCTGCTAACAGGACGCTGCTAACAGGACGCTGCTAACAGGACGCTGCTAACAGGACGCTGCTAACAGGACGCTGCTAACAGGACGCTGCTAACAGGACGCTGTTAGCTGGATAGTTTTGGTTGATGGATGATTCTCAGTCCAGCAGTGACACTGAGGTGTCCAGCAGCACTGCTGTGTCTGATCCACTCACACCAGCACCACCCACACTAACACACCACCACCACGTCAGTGTCACTGCAGTGCTGAGAATGATCCACCACCCACATCATACCTGCTCTGTGGTGGTCCTGTGGGGGTCCTGACCATTGAAGAACAGGGTAATACAGTACACAGAGAAACAGATGGACTCCAGTCTGGACCTGTACACCTACAGAGTGTCCTGTATGGTCAGTGGAGCTGATAGAATAACAAAGTGTCTCCAAGTATGTGTAATGAGCTCCACTGGATTTTCATCATTCTGGGTTTGTTTTGCCATTTTACTGTAGCCTTCTGACACGTCGTTCCGCAAGAGGGGAGAGAAGAACGGAGGCAGTGAGAGAGAAAGAAGGGAGGAGAGAAAGAGAAACAGAGGGAAGTAGAAGGAAATGACAGATATGAGAGTAGAGCAAACGAGAAAGAGAGTGCAAGGGAAAGGAATAGCATGAGAGAGGGAAGGAGAAAGAAGGAGAGGACTAAAGCGGAGGTATGGTTTATAGGCGGATGGATGAGCAGTGATGGAGAGAGGGGGAGAAAGAACCGGAATAATAGAGAAGAATAGAGAGAAAGTGAAGCAGAGTGAAGGAATGAGAGAGAGAGAGAGAGCGGCTGTCTCCGAAATGGTACACTTAAGCAGTAGATGCTGAATTGGATCTAGTGCGTACGGCTCAGCCGCTTACAAGTCTGCACTGTTAGTATACGAGACCAAGAGTCCTCGGACGCACTACATCCGCCATCCTACCTGTGCCCTTTGACCCGGATCTCCGCTGACCCAGCACTGATGTGATGTAATGGCGGCAAACCCCCATTCTTTAAAAACCAAAAGTCGGCAAATCTTTACCGTCTGTTAACGATGAACACCTGGAGGCGGCGTCGAGCAGGAGGGCTTAGGAAACGCATGCAGAGGAGTTTATTCACCTGGCTTCCCGCTGTCCGTCTTTTTTTTCACCGCTCTGTAGCTCCCGTGGAATCATGGGATAGGACCGTGTCCTGTGGTGGCATACTAAATCTCTCCCGAGGCAGTACGTCATCCGGGGACTGTTTTCATGAACCCTACGTATTCAGGCATACTGACTGTCCCCACGCACCGAATAGTATGGAAGTACGCCATTTCAGACGCAGAGAGGGAGAGAGAGGGAGGGAGAGAGAGAGGGAGAGAGAGAGAGAGAGAGAGAGAGAGAGAGAGAGAGAGAGAGAGCATGGGAAATGGAATAGATGGATATGGCCAGTGCTGCTTGTAATGTTCCAACATCAGTACCTGACCTCACTAATGCTCAATCAAATCCTCACAGCAATGTTCCAGCATCAGTACTTGACTTCTCTTTAGCTCAGTCAAATCCTCACAACAATGTTTCAACATCAGTACCCAACCTCATTAACGCTCAATCAAATGCTCACAGCAATGTTCCAACATCAATACCTGACCTCACTAATGATCAATCAAATCCTTACAGCAATCTTCCAACATTAGTACCAGACCTCATTAACGCTCAATCAAATGCTCACAGCAATGTTCCAACATCAGTACCTGACCTCACTAATGCTCAATCAAATCCTCACAGCAATGTTCCAACATTAGTACCTGACCTCACTAATACTCAATCAAATTCTCACAGCAATGTTCCAACATCAGAACCTGACCTCACTAATGCTCAATCAAATCCTCACAGCAATGTTCCAACATCAGTACCTGACCTCACTAATGCTCAATCAAATCCTCACAGCAATGTTCCAACATCAGTACCCAACCTCATTAACGCTCAATCAAATCCTCACAGCAATGTTCCAACATCAGTACCCGACCTCACTAACACTCAATCATATCCTCACAGCAATGTTCTAACATCAGTACTTGACTTCCCTACTGCTC
This sequence comes from Prochilodus magdalenae, assembly GCA_024036415.1. Lineage (NCBI taxonomy): Eukaryota > Metazoa > Chordata > Actinopteri > Characiformes > Prochilodontidae > Prochilodus > Prochilodus magdalenae. Next base: position 8,238 of record JAMWET010006650.1, on the reverse strand, counting down.
AATCAAATCCTCACAGCAATGTTCCAACATCAGTACCTGTCGTCACTAATGCTCAATCAAATCCTCACAGCAATGTTCCAACATCAGTACCCGACCTCACTAACACTCAATCATATCCTCACAGCAATGTTCTAACATCAGTACTTGACATCCCTACTGCTCAATCAAATCCTCACAGCAATGTTCCAACGTTAGTACCTGATCTCTCTAATGCTTAATCAAATCCTCACAGCAATGTTCCAAAATTCCAGAAGAAACTCTGGTATATGGTAAATAGGTGAACATGTTTCTTAGCAACACCGCTGTCACCATCAGCATCACTGTTATCCCAGGAATCATCATCATCACCTTCATCACGTGCTTCCTGCTCTCAATGCAGACACTGTAGGCCTCATGCTGGAGCCTGCTGTCTCCCCCTCTCTCTCCCTCTGTCTCTCTCTCTCTCCCTCTGTCTCTCTCTCTCTCTCTCTCTCTCTCTGTCTCTCTCCCTCTGTCTCTGTCTCTCTCCCCCTCCCTCTCTCTCTCTGTCTCTGTCTCTCTCTCTCTCTCTGTCTCTCTCTCTGTCTCTCTCTCCCTCTCTCTCTGTCTCTCTCTGTCTCTCTCCCTCTGTCTCTCTCTCTCTCTCTCTCTCTCCCTCTGTCTCTCTCTCTTCTCTCTCTCTCCCTCTGTCTCTGTCTCTCTCTGTCTCTCTCTCTCTCTCTCTCTCTGTCTCTGTCTCTCTCTCTCTCTCTCCCTCTGTCTCTCTCTCTTCTCTCTCTCTCCCTCTGTCTCTGTCTCTCTCTGTCTCTCTCTCTCTCTCTCTCTCCCTCTGTCTCTGTCTCTCTCTGTCTCTCTCTCTCTCTCTCTCTCTCTCTCTCTGTCTCTGTCTCCCCCTCTCTCTGTCTCTCTCTCTCTCTCTCCCTCTGTCTCTCTCTCTCTCTCTCTCCCTCTGTCTCTGTCTCTCTCTGTCTCTCTCTCTCTCTCTCTCTCTCTGTCTCTCTCTCTCTCTATCTCCCTCTCTCTGTTATCTGTCTCGTCTCTGTCCTCTCTCTCATCTCTCTCTCTCTCTCTCTGTCTTCTCTGTCTGCTCTCTCTTCTCTCTCTCTCTCTCTCTCTCTCTCTCTCTCTCTCTCTCTCTCTGTCTCTGTCTCTCTCAAGCTCTCTCTCTCTCGCTCTCTCTGTCTCTCTCTCTCTCCTCTTGTCTCTCTCTCTCTCTGTCTCTCTCTCTCCCTCTGTCTCTCTCTCTCTCTCTCTCTCTCTCTCTCTCTCTCTCTCTCTCTCTCTCTGTCTCTCTCTCTCTCTCTCTCCCCCTCTCTCTCCCTCTGTCTCTGTCTCTCTCTCTCTCTCTCTGTCTCTCTCTCCCTCTGTCTCTGTCTCTCTCTCTCCCTCTGTCTCTCTCTCTCTCTCTCTCTCTCTCTCTCTCTCTCTCTCTCTCTCTCTCTCTCTCTCTCTCTCTCTCTCTCTCTCTCTCTCTCTCTGCTGTATCATGAATAATGCTGCTGGTGTATGTGGCAGGCTGGTGTAATGGATGCAGGGCCTTTCCTCCGTCTCTCTCTGCGGGTTCCCTCCTCACATCCACCTGTCTGCATGCTGCGCTCCGAGCGCCGCGCTAACCCATTCTCTTTGTTATCTTCAACCTCCCACTCAATTTGTCTCTGCATCAGTGACCTTGAGTGTTCGCGGCCCAAAATAGCCCCCTCCCCCCCCAACACGAAGCGCTGCCATTTGTTTTTTAATGCCTGTCTGCTTCAGAGATTTTCCTTTCTCTTTCTTTCCTTCCCTCCGTCGTTTTTGTTTTAAATTGCGTGTAGGCTGTCTCATTATAAATGGACGGTTCAAATTGAGCAGTATAATATTACTACTGCTTTTTTCCCTCCTGCTTAGTGGAAATAACCAGCTCTCGCAGATTCCCATTTCCTTTCGCAACTCTACCGGGATGGCTGTTCCAGTTTTGGCGTTTGATAAGGATTCTTCTATGGATGTGAGGAATGCCATTATCAAGTATATATGAACAGACACCCACAGTAGCTCCACTGATGTTGTAGTTGACTGTTTGAGGTGTAAACTCAGAGTGGGTGTGGATGTTTCTTACAGTGGTGGTGATGAGAACCAGGGGTCTCCATGTCTACAACACACATAGACATTTTATATATTATATAATATACTATTTATATCTGAACCTGGAAATAGAACGTTTTCCTTGGGACTATTTTGTCCCCTGCATGCGTCCCCCAACCATGACTGGATCATAAACAGCTTCTTAGACATCAGACATTGCGTTCATATCTGTTTCATGGTAGAACTTTCTGTGAGGGAGCTTTTAAAGGCATAGAGTGTAATTTATATATACCTTAGCTGTTAGCATTAGCTACCGCTAAACACCAAGAACGTTCTAGAACATTGCATCCCTGTTAATACAGTATATTACCTCAGCTGTTAGCGTTAGCTACCGGTAAACACCAAGAACGTTCTAGAACATTACATCCCTGTTAATATATTACCTCAGCTGTTAGCGTTAGCTACCGGTAAACACCAAGAACGTTCTAGAACATTACATCCCTGTTAATATATTACCTCAGCTGTTAGCGTTAGCTACCGGTAAACACCAAGAACGTTCTAGAAGATTACATCCCTGTTAATATATTACCTCAGCTGTTAGCATTAGCTACCGGTAAACACCAAGAACTTTCTAGAACATGACATCCCTGTTAACATATTACCTCAGCTGTTAGCGTTAGCTACCGGTAAACACCAAGAACTTTCTAGAACCTTACTGCTCTGTTAATATATTACCTCAGCTGTTAGCGTTAGCTACCGGTAAACACCAAGAACGTTCTAGAACATGACATCCCTGTTAATATATTACCTCATCTGTTAGCGTTAGCTCCCGGTAAACACCAAGAACGTTCTAGAACATTACATCCCTGTTAATATATTACCTCAGCTGTTAGCGTTAGCTACCGGTAAACACCAAGAACGTTCTAGAACATGACATCCCTGTTAATATATTACCTCAGCTGTTAGCATTAGCTACCGGTAAACACCAAGAACTTTCTAGAACATGACATCCCTGTTAATATATTACCTCAGCTGTTAGCATTAGCTACGGGTAAACACCAAGAACGTTCTAGAACATGACATCCCTGTTAATATATTACCTCAGCTGTTAGCATTAGCTACGGGTAAACACCAAGAACGTTCTAGAACATGACATCCCTGTTAATATATTACCTCAGCTGTTAGTGTTAGTTATCGGTAAACACCAAGAACGTTCTAGAACATTACATCCCTGTTAATATATTATCTCAGCTGTTAGCGTTAGCTACCGGTAAACACCAAGAACGTTCTAGAACATTACATCCCTGTTAATATATTACCTCAGCTGTTAGCGTTAGCTACCGGTAAACACCAAGAACGTTCTATGAACAAAAACACATTATTATTATTATTATTATTATTATCGTTATTATTATTATTAGTAGTAGTAATAGTAGTAGTCGTTGCAGGAGGAGTATACATCTAAAGGTTTATCATTTTGGCTGTGTATCGGTAAATGACGTGACATTAATTTGTCAACCCATAATTTATACGTTTGGGATGGATTCAGTCTTTCTGCTCACAGCTCCACGGCGGGACTCAGCAGGCTCATTGTGAAGTTGTCAGGCTGCATTAGTGCAGTGTATTGGACAACTCTCCGTTCTTCTGGAAGCTGCTTTCATGCATGTGACAGACGCGCTTTGATTATTCAACCTGTTAGTGGAGGTTAAGCTATCGGGTTCATTCACCAGGATCAAACTCTGAGGCCTCCGGAGGAGAAGTGAGGGTTTTTAAACCCGGCTGAACGGAAAAGCGGAATCTGTAGAAATGTGTCCCATCATAATCATAAATCCGTGTGATCAGTCACTGATCTCAGTGTGACTGAGCTCTGTTAAAGCCTGAGTAGACTGATAAACCAAGGTGTCTGTTTCATCCTTAACGGGTTAATCAGAGTGTCGATTCAAGCAACCGGCTAATGAATGCTCAGCGATGTAGCGTAAGCTCCGGATGAGCCGCGATCCTGTATCTGTGCAGTGAAGACATTACTGAAATCCGTCTGTACCTTATGTTCTCTGTCAGAAAGGGGCAAAACTGCGACGCACAACAGGTACAGTATTCCCCAGACACGCTCTGCGCTCAGCCCTGCATCTGCTGAGGGAGCCCGTGTTAGTTTGGATGCTGAGCTGGTGTCATCCTGTCTTGAAAGCAGTGGAAGACACACACTGTTTGAAGCACAAGCGGGAGCTCTAACAGCCAAACAGGATGCTGTGACGACAGGCTGCTTTGTTCTTTCCCTGAGTGGAAGAAAAAACACAGACGCATACCCGGCTCAGGATTTCAAGGTTTCCAGGATTATTTGCCTTATGTAACCTGTACAAGTGTAGATACAAGCAGATTTCTACTTACGCAGCGGCACTAGTCAGCAAACGAGCAGATCAGACATTATCCTGAGAGATCAGACAGAATATACAATACACTCATTTCAATACAGTATACACCATACGTACTAAACATAACCTCACTGGACCAACTAATGTCTGAGTCACCGTGTGTTTAAGGTGGTAGTAACTCCAGGCTCCTGCAGATGGCGCTGCACAAGGATGAGTGGGTGATGAATCCCTGCAGCGTGAGAGTAACAGGAACCATAGATTGGGAAGAGGTGCCACTAGGGTTGCCACCCGTCCCGTAAAATACGGAATTGTCCTTTATTTGGCAATTAAATGTCACGATTTGTTCTGTATTTCCGTAAATGTCCGTAAATTTGTTCCGTATTTCTGTAAAAGTCTGTAAATTTTTTCCGTATTTCCATAATTGTCTGTAAATTTGTTCCGTATTTCCGTAATTGTCCGTAAATTTGTTCCGTATTTCTGTAAATGTCCGTAAATTAGTTCTGTATTTCCGTAAATGTCCGTAAATTAGGTCCATATTTCCGTAATTGTCCGTAAATTTGTTCTGTATTTCTGTAAATGTCTGTAAATTAGTTCTGTATTTCCGTAATTGTCCGTAAATTTGTTCCGTATTTCTGTAAATGTCCATAAATTAGTTCTGTATTTCCGTAAATGTCCGTAAATTAGTTCCGTATTTCAATAAATGTCAGTAAATTTGTTCCATATTTCCGTAATTGTCCGTAAATTTGTTCCATATTTCCGTAATTGTCCGTAAATTTGTTCCATATTTCCGTAATTGTCCGTAAATTCGTTCCGTATTTCCGTAATTGTGCGATATGCACGTCTGTCACACACACATGAATAATAACAACCCCTCACCTCCCCGGACTCAGCTCAAATACGAGACCCGCGTTGTTCCGTATTACCGTAAATGTCCGATAAACATGTGTACCACTCATGACTAATCACACTCTCTTTTTTTTATTGGTCCAGAAACTTGTCCAGTACATGTGCAATCCAGAGTCAGCTGTTACTGGTGGAGGTGTTACATGCTACTGGGTACTTTTCAGTCACAGGTGACTCTGTTTTTGTCCGGTGGGCTTACATGACCAATGGGTAAGGAATGAAATCTGATTCCTCTGGTATTTATTGATATTAAAACTGTTATGGTTATGAAGACTCGATTAGAACACTGATGATATACCGTACTCTACAGTTTTAGAAGCTGGATGGAGCAGCTCTTGTATGTTCCTCTGGATTAGATCTGTACCAGTGAACATATGCGAGCTGAAAAACGCAACAGCGCCCTGCTTTCGCGCGTGTGAGCGTGTATGAAAATGAGAGCGCGTCTACAGGAGGTTTGACAGTAATTCCCCGGCGCTGTGTATTAGCCAAAAAGATGGATCTCCCACCTGGGGTTTGAAATAGAAGTAGATCCGCCCCGCCGAGTTTTTGTCACCGCGTTTCTGCGAGGCTCTGACACCCCCCCTCGTCCCTCGTCCCTCGTCCCCCGTCCCGCTGTGGGCAAAGGGTCTCAGTGTTTCTGTTAGATGCGTTGTTTTTCATTCATCTTTACAGCTGAGGGTTTCTTGGCAATTTGAGTAATGTCGGGGTTCCTCTACACTATAAAAAGCCGTATATTGAATACACTTGTTCCAGTGTGTACATCATTTCACACTAATGAAAGTATCAACGTACGACTAAAGAGGGAACTTTACAGAAGAAGGAACACGATAGTTAATGTAAAAAGTCTATCCCTAGGACATTGTAGTATGGAGAGTAACAGGTAGCATAGATACTAATATTATAAAAGTTTTAAAGAGTGTTAATTAGCACATTACATACTTACAAGCACACTAACTACATTAACATCTTACTGAGTTACTGTACACCAACACGCTACTTACAGTACCCACTAAACACATTACACTTACTGAGTTACTGTACACCAAAACACACTTACTTACAGCACACTAAACACATTTAACACTTTACTGAGTTACTGTACCACCGGGGACACGCTACTTACAGCACACTAACAACACATTACACTTACTGAGTTACTGTACACCGACACGAGACTTTACAGCACACAAACACAATTACACCTTACTGAGTTACTGTACACCAACACACTACTTACAGCACACTAAACACATTACACTTTACTGAGTTAACCGTACACCAACACACTACTTACAGTACATAAACACATTACACTTACTGAGCTACTGTACACCAACACCACTACTTAGAGTACACTAACACATTACACTTAATGAGTTACTGTACACCAACACACTACTTACAGTTACACTAACGCATTACACTTACTTGTAGTTAACTGTACACCGACCACACTACTTACAGCACACTAACACATTACATTACTGAGTTACCGTACACCCAACACGCTACTTACAGTACACTAAACACATTACCACTTACTGAGTTACACGTACACCGACACACGTACTTACAAGCACACTAACACATTACACTTACTGAGTTTACTGTACACCAACACCACTACTTACAGCACACTTAACACATTACAACTTACTTGTGTTACCCGTACACCGACACACTACTTACAGTACACTAACACTTCCACTTACTGAGTTACTGTACACCAAACACACTACGTACAGCACCACTAAAACCACATTACACTACTGAGTTACCGTACCACCGACACTAAGTACAGTACATAGTAATAGTGGTGGTACTGTACAAACCTGTGGGTGGAGCTAATCTGAGTTTAACAATCTGTATAATAAATATCCTTCGTCTGCATTGTGTTCAGGTTGGTCTTTGTGCTGGTGCTTTAGATTAAGGTCAAACACCAGGGCTGTATGCAAAAACAAGGCCCTGTATTAACGTCATCTGTGAGTTAGAAGCCGGAGGCCTTCGCGGATGAGTCCAGCGCTAGTTTCCTGAGAATCCTTGGTTCCTCTGCTTCAGGTTCGTACTCAGGGGCGTTAATCCAGGAGGAAATAAAAAGGCACCATAAAAACAGACGGACGTGTGGAGACCAAACTTTGTTCAGAGTTAAAGTTTGTTTCAACTCGCTCCCTGACCTTTCCGCTAGGGCCCGTGGTTTAAGAGCGCACCCGCGAGAGGCCGGGTCCGCGGCCCTATAACCAGGTGTTTCTGCTGCAGCTAGCGCGGGCTCGGCCGCGAAGTATGCTGCCCCGATTTTATGGCGCCGGGGTCGGAAGCAACTATAAATTTGTAACCAACACTAATTTAAAGCAAACCCATTAAACAATTGACCAGTGTGATTTTAGTATTCCAGACATAATAACATCGGGAGCCTATACATCATTATATAGGGAAGGTAATTATAACGCCTGGCACAATCTCAAAGGTTTACTTGTGTTCGTTATTACTGTTGCGGGAGAGGAATCCGTATTTACTCCATGTACCTCTGAGGTCAAAGCTGTAAACTCTGGTGAACTGCAGTCTATAAATCCAGGTACGCTCAACGTAGCCGCCTTCTGGCTGCTCGCCCGTAGCAAGGATTATAAAAAGTCGAGATCGCCCAACTGCCATACAGAGCAGGATATGTGGCAATATGTGGATTTGGAATACAAGACATATTTTATCGGTAGACTCGCCGGACAAATATTGAGTGGTAGTACCTCCAGGCTCCTGCAGATGGCGCTGTATGAGGATGATGGGGCTATAAATACCTGCGGGGTGTGAGTGATGGGATCCATAGATTGGGAAGAGGTGCTACAGTGCAGGGAATGTCTCGTTCCATGTGTGGAAAATGGCTCCAGAGCAGCATGTAATGATTGGCCAAAGGAGGGCTGCATGTGGGGCGTTGCCA
>JAMWET010006649.1:40000-80337 GCA_024036415.1 Prochilodus magdalenae | reverse complement strand
ACTTTGAACAGTTGGGTAAGGACCCTATCATATGGTCGTGGGTTGCTGATGGAGTGGGTTTCCACGGCCACAGGCTTTGGCTAAATCAGAAGTGATGACATGAGTCCGTCAAATTGGTGTCATACTTTCTCTCACAATGTCCCAAAGCCTCTTTTCCCTCATTGCTTTCTTTCTTCATTCTTTCTTTTGATCCAACATGCTTTTACTGCTCTTAGTATCTCCTGTCCCTTACTGATACCAACCTATGATCATGCTACGTACATTATTTATTATTTCCTGATATTTTGTAAGCTAATCGTAGATATCTATCTTAGTGATTATGATCGAATAATGAACCCGAAACTAGATTTCATTGCGGCCTGTGGCCAGTAATCATGATTATTTTAACCCTATATTTATCATAGTCAGCCTTCTCATAATTTAATACATCAGCCTTAATGTTATAGTTTTCTCTGCATTTGTAAGGGCTGGAGACTATCAGTGATATCATCGTTACGTAGGACAATTTAAATATGGTGTTGAGTAGGATGTAAAAAAGTGTGTGCTAATTATATGAGAATGAAGCCAAAAATCCTGTGTTCTAACATTCAATTGTCAAAGTAAAGCTCGCTGGCTGTCACTGTGGTAAGCTCGCCCAGTATGGCAGGTGGTCCCTTTTTATATTCACATCAAATCTGTGGTCCTGCTGCATCTTCTGACTTGAGCTGACGAGAGCAGCCATAACGGATAGCCGTGTTAGTCACCAGAACCAAATCTGAAACGGACGTTTGCCCTTTTCAGATTAGCATTATAATGTTATTCTTCAGCAGCTCGAGCGTCTGTTATATTTTACATTTGACAACTACTTGAATGAATTGCTTTAAAACAAGCACCTATCCATGGCGGCTTTGTAACTCTGGGGTTAAGGAGCAGTGAAGCAATGACGTTGGTGCTGGAGGTGGGCTACTGGAAGAAAGTGCAACCAACTGATAATATATTAGCAATTTTGTTCCACCTATCTTTACACAAGTTAAACGGTGTGCCCAAATGACTTTTCAGGCTCGCGCCCCATATGTGTTTTGACTTACCGCAATTACAGTGCAAACAGTTCATCCAATGTGGGGGTTGTTGTAGGAAAACTGCAGCTGTCTTGTGTTAGAGGTGTAGAATTTGATAGTTCCTTCTGTATTAAAATGCTACACTGACAAGCTGGGATGTTCCACAGCCACCGCTTTAGAATCAAAGGGTAGAACCCGTAGATCTATGCACTCTGATTAGGTTCTATCTATGACCGTTCCCTTACTAAGGGAACCTGGTAAAGTTAGCAACAGACAGAAACTGTTCACACCTAGGGGCAATTTCGCATTCCTTCATCCTGCTGCATGTCTTTGACTGTGGGAGGAAATACTGGTAGCACTTTAGAGCCTATGAACCTATGCAGGAGTGAGGAGATCATGCCTAACTCTCGCAACAGAGCACCTGACCACCACACCCCGACCCCACCGTCCCCACTTTGCCACTCACACCACCCATACACCCCCTCTTGCATGTCCGTACACACCAATGTGCTCTACCCCTATTCGCGCGCTGTGTCGCTCACCCATTTCCATCCTCCTTTATAAGTTGAATTCTGAAAGCTCTGTCTACACGCCTCCACTCACACCCGCTCTCGTCACTGAACAGAACACTTTGTGGGCGTGGCCAACACATCCAAACAATAGGAGCACTCTTTACCGTATTGCACTCAAAATGGGTGAAATTGAGAATTTCCAGCTGGAGTTTGTACAGCTCTATTCCATACTGGCCCTCCTTTAACTGACCACCAGGTTTGTTTGGCTGGAGATGTTATTTTCATGTGTCTGCTTTACGCTTCACTGTAGCCCCCTGTCGTGATTCACTAACCTAACATGCTCTGTGCTGAGACATTGTCCTTCTGTTGATCTGTGTGCACCTCATGCTCTGTCGTCTGTGATTTTCCCTCCAGACCAAACATATTCGAACTTACCAACATGGCATACCACTGTCCCATTTTGCTCTACAAATGTTCCACCCACGATCGCCCACAGACAACACAAATGACTGGCCTGTTCTCCTCTGCTAGCTCGACGTGCAACGACAACTCCTGCCGTCTTCTTCAAGAAAAGAAGATATAATATCCGAACAGTATTGATATCACACTCTAATATTTTCGGTTTACTTTTATGTCTCGCCTGCAACCTACCATCACATCAAGCTCGCAGGACGAGTGGGTGGAGGGCAAACTCGGTTCTATCTCTCCCAGGCCTTATCCCCAGAGGTCGTACACTCTGCAATCTTGAGTCCCAAGCAGTCCAAAAAATCTGCGTCATGATCCAATTAGATCCTCTTCGTCTCAAGGCTGAACAACGAAATCTTGTTAGATTATACAGAACAAGATCGTCCTGATTCCTTGGTGTAGGCTAAAGTAAAGTAATTAGGACATACTGGAACGGTCCCGCGCGGATAGACTCTACCATCAAACCAACCAACTAGTGCAACATCCTCCTGTTGCAGGCTTCCTAACCAGAAATAGGCATTGTGAATTGTTCTCAGGTATGCTGGCGTAGTCCACCTTCACCTGATCACACATCTGCAGTCCTTAGACAGCGAACACTGTCAGGCTATCTCCGGCCATTACACCCAACCCTGACACACACACCTGTGCGTGTGCCTCAGCCCGTGATCCCCGTTGACACTCTAACACATGATTTCACTATGTAGAGTTTACATCACTCGAAGCTGTAGTTGCGTACAACCAGACGCTGTCAGCACCTGCCCCTCCCCCCAAACTAGTCACCATCCAATTCGTGCCAAACTGATCGGCCCTACCCACACATGAGCACGTTACCTGTGCTTAACTCGTGCACCAACCTTGCACCACCACGTGACCACCGACACATCTCTACACCAGATTTTAGCCCCCCGCGTTTCCTTCATATCACAACACTCCTCCTATCTCTGTGACATTCGTCTGGCGCTCAACTACCCCTACCACTCACTGTCTTACACTTAGCTTCTTACAGTTTCCCCAACACCATTGAATGTCCCTCGTGTTGCACCTCTGACATTGACCAACCACAGTTCTTCAGTTTTGCACCACACATTAGATTTATTCATTATCATACCCCGTCAACATTTCGCCGTCGATCCCGAACACCAGCAACCCAGCAACCAAAACTGTCACTCCGTCCCCTCGCACCCTGACACACGTTGGGACATAACTCAATCGCTTCACCCACTCCACTCCTTGCGGTGAGCAGACTTTTTATCAATAGTCTACTAGGGTTCCCCTGTACCCACTCTTCTCACCCTTACCCATCTTAATAGCTTTTACTGTTGCACACTTTGCCCACCACCTCTTCTCACAGCTCTTTCTTTGTCTTTTAGTAATAACTCCTCCACAGGCACCTACCCTGGCATCAGCCTCATCCTGCGCCTCTGCCGTCCTGTGTAGAATCGCAACCTCGACTCACCACCATACCGCATGATTTCTAAGCCATGCTGTGCGCGGACACCCTTGTTCGCGCTTTGCGCGTCACAGGTCCTTACTACACAAAAAACGGCCACCCGAGTCCCTCAAATGTGCACCTCCAAAACTTTACACAAATCATATTATTAGCTTTTTTAGCAGTCAGTAGCCACAACGACTTTCACATCACCTATTCACATTATGCTCCTGTTTGTATAGTCAACCAAAACTCTGCTCACCAACACATATGTATAGACACTCCTTCATTTCTTAAATTTATGCATTGGCAAACAACAAAAGCTGTGGTCAATAACACCCCAAACAATGTAATACACAATATGCTCCTTCTCATGACTTTTTCTCGCTTCGAGTAATCTACAGTACAACCATCCAAACACCTACAATGACTCAAGGCAGTCCCTTACCGAAACCCCCCCATCCACATCGTCTCAGTACACCCCCAAGCGCCACGGAACACAGTGTGACGCAGTGGAACCACGCATTACCACACATTTTTAGTGCGTGGTCCGGTGCGCATACACACGAGGTAACACTGTACCAGTACTCACACTCAAGTTTTTAAACAACCATTGCTCTGAAAACACAAAACATGAACACAACACACAAATATTTACAAAAAAACAAAACAAAGATTTTTAAACATTTCAAATACATGTACCCTATCCGAAATAACCTTTTCGTCTTTACTACTCTTGTCGCTTCGAGGAGCGTGCGGTGTTACAGACTGGCAATCGCCCACATATCCAACAATCCTCCCATGACGCCCAATCTGTGGCCTGTTAGCCCAACCACACCTTAGCGCAAACCACTCTTAAAAATACGCCCTCTACCCCTACTCTACAATACCACTACTGTCTTTCAAATATGCTTTCCAGGTCAGTATAGTTTGGGATATTCAGCAGCAGACGTGATAGAGCTCCTGCTAGTAAGCGATTCCTATTAGCACTACTGACAAACACAACTAGAATCCCTACCTACAGGCCACTAAAACACAACAACCTTACGCACTTACCATGGAATCTTGGTCCTTTTTTTCACAGCGGCAGGTCTGACACTTTATACGAACCCTCGAGCCCTACAAGGCCCTAGCTCCTACCACAGTCACCAGTTCGTTCACTCCTTGTTTCATCATGTACCGTCTTACACAATCCCTAACTCCCGTACGCCACGTTTAACAGGAACACTTAAAGACAACTCGAAATCCAAATTGTAATTACAGTTTCCTCGGTGTGAACAAGAGTCCAAATCACGGCAACCCTGCTCCCGTGCACACACAAAACACTCCTCAGCCAACACCGCCAAGCACTTTGTTGGCACCCTGGTTCTGTGCCACCCACTGGTATGCTTCGGAACCACCCCCAACCCAACCCCCCACCGTCGTTAACATGCCACAGTTGGCCTTCTAAAAATATCATTATCAGCTAGTTGCTAGTCTAAAGATGAAGAAGGTGGTTAACCAGCTTACAGTTCAGGCAGTGACTTTGGTTTAATAGTCTAGTTTTGTCAAGCTGTAATTGGTGGCTAATTTCTTCCAAAACCCCTATAACAAACATACGCCTGTATTGGTCATGTCATCTAATTTGGTCAACAGCTTAGCCACACAGAGATGATTACCCAAACTAAGGATGGGGTGATCTGTGGGTTTTCCTGGCAGGGATGTGATGGTTCAATTAGTGTGCTGCTAGAGTCAGTCATGATTGCTGGTTAAAGGATGTGGCTAGCGGGGGCAGTGTTGCAGTTGGAGTGGGAAGAATAAATCGCAGTATGGTAGGTGCGGGGTTAGTGGTAGGGGGAGAGTGGTCTGATATGTCTTGACAAGGCTGATGGTGGCTTGTGTCAGTGTTTGTGTGGAGCAGGTCATAGTGGGTGTGAGGTTGGGGGGGTGGTTTGAGAGGTTTTTGAAGCTGGGTGCGGGGGGTTGGTAAGGATGGCATGGGCTTTGGTCTGACTAGCACTTCAGCCTCGTGCTTGTCCCTTGTCAGTGCTCCCTCCTTCACCGTCCAGAGCCTGTCAGTGACTTGTTCATGAACCCAGATCAGAGAATCTGATGGGTGTCTGCTGCAGCAATGTATCGAGTTTGTGACAAGATGACATCTAAATTTTTCTGTGTGCTTACGTGTCTAAGTATACCATATGAAAAACAGATGTCCTCATTACTGGGTTCACAACTGTCTTTAAAAGGCAGCATTCCTATTTTTGAGACACTTCGAAGTGCCCCATGAAGTCCTGAATTAGCAAACCTTTAACTTAATGCGATGGGTGGTGAAAATCACATGATGCTTTGTTTGACTGAGTACAGTAAAATCATGAACTCAAATATTAAGACTGTAAAAATCTTGGCAAAAATACGATACAATGGGCATCCTATAATGTGTACATTTTCACATTATATCAGATATAGTTGTGGCCAGAATGTTCAGGTTTTTCAGTGTTTGCGACGGTGTCGGAATTAACAAAGCGCACCAGAAGAATAGTGCTAGTAGTGTTTAATTAGCATTTGCTAACATATTTAAAAAAACAAGAGGAGATGTCATAACAGGGTGACATCCAATTAGATACCTGTCTTCATGTAGTTCATGTAGTTACTATACACTTGTATCAGCAGTAAGTATATCGATTTTTTTCTCGAAATAAGCAAAACTATTTACCAATAAAATAAAACATTTCTCAAAGAAAAAACAGTAAAAACTAAAAGACATAAACTGAATGACCTAATTATCTTCAACAATATATTGACTAGATTTAAGAATATATTACTGAATATTTAGCTATTTATATTTATTATAAGAATATTTTTAGATATGGATCATTCTACCAAACATTTTTATTATCTCTCCGTTTGTACTGAGTGACCCTGTGCCGTAATGAAGTTATTAAATTAAAATACATAATACATCAGTGAATATTCCATTCTGCCACTAACAAAACAATCATAACACAAACCTTTCGGAATGTTACTGTAATGAGAGTTTGGATAACTTTAGCAGAAAAGTGCTAGCAAGCTATGACAAGCAAACAGCTAAACACATAATCATAATACTATTCAATAAAACACATAAAAGGCTTACTAATTGGCATGCATAAAGTTTCACATTGGATTTCAGAATCACACCATTACTAACGACTCACCATGTGGCCATGAGGGACAGGGATGCAGTGATGTCTCACTTCCTCACAGTCTCAATTTAAAAGAGAAAATATATTTAAAAAATGATTATATTATAAACGTTATTTTTAGGATATACATTTAGCTAATTACTATCTTAGCTAATACCTAAACACATTATAACACATCATTATAATTATTATTAATAGTAGTTTTTACTGTCAGACCGCAGTTGGACCTAATTTGGTGACCTCCCTATAAGTATAGCTCTGAGCAATGAAGGCACTTATAAACTATCAACCCAAGTTGTGATAGTTTATAAGTGCCTTCATTGCTCAGAGCTATACTTATAGGGAGGTCACCAAATTAGGTCCAACTGCGGTCTGACAGTAAAAACTACTATTAATAATAATAATAATGATGTGTTATAATGTGTTTAGGTATTAGCTAAGATAGTAATTAGCTAAATGTATATCCTAAAAATAACGTTTATAATATAATCATTTTTTAAATATATTTTCTCTTTTAAATTGAGACTGTGAGGAAGTGAGACTGCATCCCTGTCCCTCATGGCCACATGGTGAGCAGTTAGTAATGGTGTGCCAAATTCTGAAATCCATTGTGAAACTTTATGCATGCCAATTAGTAAGACTTTTATGTGTTTTATTGAATAGTATTATGATTATGTGTTTAGCTGTTTGCTTGTCATAGCTTGCTAGCACTTTTCTGCTAAAGTTATCCAAACTCTCATTACAATAACATTCCGAAAGGTTTGTGTTATGATTGTTTTGTTCGTGGCAGAATGGAATATTCACTGATGTATTATTTATTTTAATTTAATAACTTCATTAAGGCACAGGGTCACTCAGTACAAACGGAGAGACAATTAAATGTTTGGTAGAATGATCCATATCTAAAAATATTCTTATAATAAATATAAATAGCTAAATATTCAGTAATATATTCCTTAAATCTAGTCAATATATTGTTGAAGATAATTAGGTCATTCAGTTTATGTCTTTTAGTTTTTACTATTTTTTCTTTGAGAAATGTTTTATTTTATTGGTAAATAGTTTTGCTTATTTCGAGAAAAAAATCGATATACTTACTGCTATACAGTGTATAGTAACTACATGAACTACATGAAGACAGGTATCTAATTGGATGTCACCCTGTTATGACATCTCCTCTTGTTTCTTAAATACGTTAGCAAATGCTAATTAAACACTACTAGCACTATTCTTCTGGTGCGCTTTGTTAATTCCGACACCGTCGCAAACACTGAAAAACCTGAACATTCTGGCACATATATGTATAATGTGAAAATGTACATTATGGATTGCATTGTCGTATTTTTGCCAGATTTTTCAGTCTTAATATTTGAGTTCATGTTTTCCTGTACTCAGTCATAAAGCATCATGGGATTTTCCATCGCATTAAGTTAAAGGTTTGCTAATCAGCTTCATGGGGTCGAGTGTCTAAAATAGGAATGCTGCCTTTTAAAGCAGTTGTGACCCAGTAATGAGGACATCTGTTTTCATATGGTACTTGACACGTAGCACCAGAAATTTGATGTCATCTTGTCCAAACTCGTACATTGCTGGCAGACACCATCAGATTCTCTGATTGGTTCTGACAAGTCACTGACAGCTCTGGAGGTGAGGAGGGCGCATGACAAAGGGCAAGCAGAGGCTGAGTGCTGTCAGCCAAAGCCCATGCCATCCTTACCAACCCCCCGCACCCAGCTTCAAAACCTCTTCACCACCCCCCAAACCTCACCCACTCTGACCTCTCCACACCAACTGACACAAGCCCATCAGCCTTGTCAGCATCAGACACCTCCCCCTACCCTACCCCGCCTACCATACTGCCTTTATTCTCCCACTCCAACTGCCACGCCGCCCCCGCTAGCCACACTTTAACCAGCAATCATGACTGACTCTAGCAGCACTAATTGACATCCATCATCCCTGCCAGGAAAACCCACAGATCACCCCATCCTTTAGTTTTGGGCTAATCTTCTCTGTGTGGCTAGGCTGTTGACCAACTTAGATGAATGACCAATACAGGGTATGTTTTTATTGGGGTTTGGAGAATTAGCCACCATTACCAGCTTGCCCAAGCTAGACTATTAACCAAGTCCTGCTGAACTGTAAGCTGGTTAACCACCTTCTTCATCTTAGACTAGCAACTTAGCTAAATATCTTTTAAAGGCCAACTTCCTAACACCCGGACAACCAGTTGCCAACCAGTTGCCAACAAATGCTGGTCTTTGCTGAAGTTTTCAGCAGGGTTGCCTTGATCTTGGCCTTGTCCACCATAAACTTAATACATTTGATCATTTTATTTAATGTTCCTGTTAAACTATACATTA
Source organism: Prochilodus magdalenae (assembly GCA_024036415.1). Classification (NCBI taxonomy): domain Eukaryota; kingdom Metazoa; phylum Chordata; class Actinopteri; order Characiformes; family Prochilodontidae; genus Prochilodus; species Prochilodus magdalenae. Next base: position 71,370 of record JAMWET010006649.1, on the reverse strand, counting down.
TCATTTTTAAGACACACTAGTAAAACAAAGTAACGAACTGTGACTGTTAGAGCTAGGCCTTAGGCTCAGGTCATAAATGTCAGACCTCCTGAAAAAACAACTCCATTGTAATGCTAATTTTGCTAGTGTCCTTATAGGATTCTAGTTGTGTGTCAGTAGTCTAATAGGAATCCTTTATCACAGAGCTCTCGCTGCTGCTGTATCCCAACTTCTGACTGGAAGCATATTTGAAGACAGTAGTGTATCTTAGATGTAGAGAGGGCGTTAAGTGTCCAATGTGTGGCTAACAGGCCAAAGATGGCTCATGAGGATGTTGGATATGGCCTGCCAGTCTTCAACCCCACCCTCCCTCACACAATTAGTAAACAAAATATTTCATACCTTACATATTAATTATTAAAATCTTTTTTTTTTTTTTAAATATTGTGTTTTTTCATTTTTTTTTCAGAGCAATTTTAAAAACTTGAGTTGATACTTACATACCCTTTATGCCACCACCACCAAAATGTGATTAGCTGTTTCCTCTGTCACTTCCTGCTTATCTAACATGTGAGGGTTTCTGTTAGGCTCCTGAGCTTAGGTGTGATGTTACTAGATACCACACAGAAAAATCTTGAGAAGATCATTTTGTATTACATTTTTGTTGTTTTTGACCCTTTTGTTTCCAATTAAAATTTAAGAAATGAAAGTATAATTACAATATTTGCAGAGCTTACATACAACGAGCATAATGATAAAGTGATAAAGTCTCTACTCTCTAAAAAACTAAAATATATTTTTTAAAGTTTATCATTAGGGCTTTTTAGAAGACCTACAAAGCCACAAGGTTCCCCACTGCTTAAATCTCTATGTTGAGCATGCACACATGACCAGAGCCAGAACTATTGCCAGGTATTGCCTTTGAAGTTAACAAAAGACAAAAAACTTAAAAAAGGTGGCCAAAGTCACAGAAAACATAACATGGAAGTAGAAGAGTGTCAGGAACCCATAACTACTATAAAGATGCCCAAATGAACGAATCTTCCACTGTCATCGGACGATACAGTTTTGTTGCTCTGGTTTCTGGATCCATACTTTGACATGAATAATGAATATCTCATTTTCAAAACCTGAAACTGTGTTTCCATCAAGACACAGTGACATTTCATTGTGAACTGAAAGCTAATTAAACATAGTGTGTAGGGATGAGGCCAAACGAATGTCCAAATGAATGTTGAATGAAGGAAACGTTGCTAAATCTTACACATCTGGTCCTGTTTTCACATTGCATTAACACCATCACCTCAACGATCAGTTCACAATGGAGACAGAGTGCATCTACACCTGTCCACTTCGATCTAACCTCTACATGTGAATCTGTGTTTAGATGTCACATCTCTGACACAGTGTTTCAGTTTGTGAACCGAATGCCTGACATTCCTGTCTAAGGACTGCATGTCCAGAATGCTCCCCAGCTACCCTGAGATACAATTCCAATTCCTATTCTGGTTTAAGTGTAGCTGAACAGTATTGTTGCTATTTGGTGTTCATATCTAGCATCTAGCCCGGACGAGTTCAGTATTGTCCTAATTCTTTACTTTAGCTACACCAAGACTCAGGAGTCTTGTGTCTAATCTAAAAGATTTGTGTTCAGCTAACAAGAGAATCTAATTGACACGCTTTTTTCTCACTCAAATCATTACACCTCTGAAGGCCTGGAAATCCCTGAGTTTCCCTCCCTCGCCGCTGATTTATAGATGCTGCATGACATAAAAGTAACCAAAATATATATTATATAATAATGTTGTTTTAATCTCTTTTCTTGACAAGCTGCAGAGTTTCTTTCACGACAGCAAGAGAACAGGCCATCATTTTTTTCTGCTCTGTGAACTTTAGACAAAATGCTGACGTGTAGCCTTTAAGTTCAAATGTTTGGTCTGAGTGAAAATCACAGACACAACATAGTGCATCACCAGAAGGACAATGTCTCAGCACAGAGCATGTTAGGTTAGTGAATCACGACAGGGGCTACAGTGAAGCGTAAAGCAGAAACTGAAAATAACATCTCCAGCCAACAAACCTGGTGGTCAGGGTAAAGGAGGGCCAGTATGGCTAGGCTACAAATCCAGCTGGAAATCTCAATTTCACCATTTTGATGCAAATGTATAAAGTCCCTATTTTTGGCTCCGCCCACAAATGTGTTCTTTCATGACAACTGTTGAGAGGTTAGACAAGCTTTCAGAATTCAACTTAAAGAGAAATGGTGACACACAGCGCAATAGGTAGCATTGTTGTCTCACAGCAAGAGGGGTCTGGGTTTGATCAAAGCTGGGACGTCGGGGGTCCTTGCTCTGTGCAGTTAGCATGATCTCCTCATCTCTGCATAGGCTTCCATAGGCTCTAAGTGCTCCAGTTTCCTCCCACAGTCCAAAGACATGCAGTCAGGTGAACTGGAAATGCGAAATTGCCCCTAGGTGTGAATAGTCTGTCTGTTGCTCTTACCAGGTTCCTTAGTAAGGGAACGGTCATAGATAGAACCTAACAGAGTGCCACTGATGCTACAGGTTCTACCTTTTTTCTAAAGCGGTGGTTTGGACATCCCAGCTTGTCAGTGTAGCATTTTATACAGAAGACTCAACATTCTACACCTCTAAGCACAGATAGCTGCAGTTTCTCACTACATTGGATGGAATCTGTTTGCACTGTAATTGCTGTAAGTCAACACATATGTGGGCGGAGCCTGGAAAAGTCAATTGGGCCAACGTATAAACTGTGTAAAAAGAGGTGGAATACAATTGCTTGCTATATATTATCAGTGATTGCACTTTCTTCCAGTAGCCCACCTCCAGCACCAACGTCATTGCTTCCTGCTCCTTAACCCCAGCGTTCAGCCGCCGTGGAAGAGGTGCTTGTTTAAAGCAATTCATTCAAGTGTTGTCAAATGTAATATACAGACGCTCGAGCTGCTGAAGAATAACATTATATGCTAATCTGAAGGGCGTCAGAGTGGTCTGGTGACTAACACGGCTTCCGTTATGGCCTGCTCTCGTCAGCTCAAGTCAGAAGATGCAGCAGGACCACAGATTTGATGGTGAATATAAAAAGGACCACCTGCCATCTGGGGCTACCACAGTGACAGCCAGCGAGCTTTCTTTGACATTGAATGTTGAACAGATTTTTGGCTTCATTTCATCATTAGCACTTTTTTCACTCCTCCTAACACATATTTACAATTGTCCTACGTAAAGATGATTCATCTGATGTCTCCAGCCTCTTACAAATGCAGAGAACTATACATTAAGGCTGTGTATTATGAGAAGGCTGCTATGATAAATATAATGTTTGATCATGATTACTGCCACATGCTCACTGAAATCCAGTTTCGGGTTCATTATTAGATCATAATCAGTAAGATAGATATCTAGATTAGCCTACAAAATATCAGGAATAATAAATAATGTACGTAGCATGATCGTAGCTGGTATCAGTAAGGGACAGGAGATTACTAAGTGCAGTAAAGCACTGTTGTTCAAAAGAAAGAATGAAAGAAAGAAAGCAATGAGGGAAAAGAGGCTTGGGGACATTGTGAGATGAAAGCTCATGACACCATTTGACGCTCATGTCATCACTTCTGTATTTAGCCAAAGCCTGTTGGCCGTGGAACCCTCCCTCAGCAACCACGACCATATGTAGGGTCTTACCAACTGTTCAAGTATTACATATGTGGTGCTAAGGATTGAGACGACACCGCTTAGAACCATTTCAGAGCCCCTGGAGTGGCATTCACCTGAACTAACTGCAGTTAACCCAGGTGTTTGGATGCATTCACACTGCGGGTTAGACCCAGATTGGCCTTTTGAGTAACGACGTGAACCCCATAAAAGCCACACAGAATCACAAATATAATTCTGATTTGGGTCACTTACGTCTAGTTGCTATAGCCCTTATAAATCTGTTTAGGCCAGTTATGATGAAAAGCTAACGTAGGTGTCACGTACACTTATGAACATAGTGTTGCTAAATGTCTTACCTTTCTATTGGCAACACAATAAATCAGATCAACAAAGCTGAACGATGAAAGGCACAAGGAGCTATTCAAACAATTGTTAACAGATGTTATCTGTAGCTGGCTAGCTAACTATCTAATTAAGCTAAAACAAATCAGCCCAGAATGTCTAGCCTGGCATATTCCTGCTGTTAACACAAAACTTTGTTTTTCTCCATTTCTCCATTTTTGTTTTTTTTATTTTGACATAATGTGAAATGTCTGCTGCCTAATGCATTTATTTTATTTTACAATTAAATTCATAAAGACTTAACCAAAATAAATGGCCCAAAATTATTTGAAAAAAAAAAAGTCTGCTTACACTGATCTGCAGTACATGAAAAGTGAAAGAACGAAGTTAAATATGGGTTTTAAATGTTTTATAACAACAACATTGATATATTACCTGAATTATGTGGCTGTATTAGCGATGAAAACACAAATACTGGATGACTGGTACCAATATTGGTAATGGAATTGGTATATGCCGTTTGTTTTTTTGTTTTTTTTTGTAACTTGATCCCAAAATTGACGAGGTTATAGCTGCTAATACTGTCAGTTGACTTGAAGGGAACCTTATAGTATTGTTGAACTTAAAGCAATATCTACAGTACCAGTCAAAAGTTTAGACACGGCATCTGATAGAAGGTTTCCTTATGCTTAGCTTCACTTTATACTTTACTTTAGTATGAAATTGAAGACCCCAAACCATAAAACAGTACTCTTAGAGTTACGTAGTCCACCTCCAAATTTTACAGGACCATAAAACAGCTTTCTTAACCTGCAATGAAGGTTGATAAAATAATACAGTAAAGGAGTAACTAAATTGATTCCAACTGTGGAAAAAAACAAAGATTTTTTTTGCACAACTGAATATATATTATAAGTGGAGATATGGCAGGAATACAGTACTGTGATATATAAAGAATATACATGGTATATCAGGATATGTATTTATTTAGACCTCTCATTAGTTGGAACAGTTAAGTGTAAGCCTGTAGAGTATAGATAACCAACAACATCCATTTAGCTAAGTGTGTCAGACTGTCTTAGATACTCTAACCCGGGCTGAAAAGTGTTCACTGAAGCAATGGCATATAAGCACCATGCTCAGTAGCTTCTGTACCAGTAAAGTGTCTTGTGGAGCCAAATATCCAAGCCAGGAACTGCTGAGGAAGTTGAGCCCTTAGGTCTTTTGTAAGGTCTACATATATACAGGCATTATATAACCAGTTAGTAGAACAGCTTCCTGTACAATAGCGCTGTATGCATGAACAATGTGTGGAAGCACAGCGTTCAGACAGGCACGTTATATGATGCGTTGATGGACATTGTCAGAGATAGCAGCGCAGCTCAGTGGATGAGTGCCTCTAACCAGTCTTTTCCCTGGGAGGTATTCACTGTCATCTTGCCTTGTTCCTGTGCGCTGAGCCTGGCAGCCATATTTCTCCAGGCTGTCAGTCTGGGCAGACACTGACCTGCCATGTTAGATTTGACCTCCATGGGCGAGATGGCTATCTCAGAGCTGCAGGGGGCGTCCTTCCCCTCTGATCTAAAAGAATACCTGAGCAACCGCAGTCACAATCTCATCTCGCAGTAATAGCCGCTGAATATGGTCATATTAATATCATCAGTCCGTATTTTTATTACCTTTGCACTGTGGAGGCCGTAAGTAATATTCCTGAGAAATGTAATGTAATGTCCTGGGGCTGGACAGATATCAACGTTTCAGGAGGTAAAAAATTCAGATGATTTCAACATATTTAATATCAGTATTAGTTAACTTTAGTTAACCCTGTTGAACCAAGCATCCAGATAGTGAACTATTCTTGGGTGATGTGGTCTCGTTAACTCATGTCTATGTCGGTTGTAGTAAAAGAGATCAGCTCTTCCTGTGCACTACCATGTTTCCTATCACTGTATAAAAGACGCATGAGGTCCTCTGCGAGGTAGTTTGGAGTACAGCTTGGATCATTGTAGGCTTTATCGTTTTATTTATTGATAGTAATGATGTAATTTTAGTTTACACAAAATGTGGAACTTTTTGTAATTTTTGAAAATTATGTAATTTTAGTTTACACAAAATGTGTAAACTAAAATTACATAATTACTATCAATAAATGAAACGATAAAGCGCACAATGATCCAAGCTGTACTCCAAACTACCTCGCAGAGGACCTCATGCGTCTTTTACACAGTGATAGGAAACATGGTAGTGCACAGGAAGAGCTGATCTCTTTTACTACAACCGAAGATGTAGATTGTGACACCAAACCACAGGTATCAATTCGGGTGGGTGGGGTTTGGCCTCCTGTTTGGATATCATACAAGATCATTCTAGGGCGTCTTGGAATGGTGAAAAGTGGCTGGTGAAGTCAATGGCTGGTTGCAAAGGAGAAATCAATTATAGAATTATAGTATTACTATCAATTCCAGTAAAACTCTAAACTCAAAATAAATTGTTGTTTTGTTTAGTTATAGTCAAATTAGACTATTAGTTAAATAGAAAGAAGAGCTATAGTAGGTTATAAAGCCCCTAGACCTGCATTTCTGTTACGCCAAGAGGATGAACCAGCTAAAGAGGGCGTATTGTTTAATTTTTACAGTGGCCAAGAAGGGTAATGTAAAATGCAATGGCAAAAATATCCAAAGGAGAGCAGGGAGAACAATGGACAAATCAAAGCCAAAAACCAAAACAGGAAAAGGTCAAAACCAGGCAGACAGTCCAACCAAACAAGCAGAGCAAAATGGGCAGGCAAGAGCAAAAACCGGGAAAACAAAGCAACAGGGTACAGGCAAACAGGTAAACGAAGGAACAGGTAAACGGGGAAACCACACAGTATGCAACAGATGTGAGACTTTTCAACAAGACATGAGAAACTAGGGCATAAATATACAAACAGGATGATGAGAGCCAGGTGCACAGATTAGAGCGTGAATGTGATATGTGATTGGTTGATGAAGGGCATGTGACTATAACGTCACTGAGCAGAGCATTCTGCGGATTGGAGTTAATAGGAGTGACAATGCTAGGAGTGAGACATTTTCGCTGTGGTTCAAAGCAACTCGTTACTGAGTGTGTAACTATAGTAACATCGGCATTTCGTGTCAGGTGACAGATCATCGTGCAGAAAGATCATTCATACAAACATAAATTCAGTTTCCTGGCTGTTATTGCTACTTATAGCTCAATAAATCTATAAATCTATAAAGTTTCAGTTGTATGGAGTTTCCCTGATTTTCCAATTTTACTACTAGAAGATGGTGGTGGTGGGACTGTGCTGACCAGAGCCAGAATTACTCTTTGTCTTGAACCAGGTGACATGCATGTTCTCATTTCTCACCTTCAAAAATAGCACACCACTACACAAAGCTTTGGTTCTTTGGTGGATGTTGAGGATTCTCATTGCTCCTGGGAGCTGTCATGTAAATTTCACAGCACCTTGACTCCACATTGCCTCAGATCTCCTCTGGAATGCTGCTGTTCCTTTCCTGACCTGAGGAGCAGCCACTGTCCTCATGGCCAAGAGCTGGGATGGTGTCATTGTAAAATGGGAAATATGCCTGATGCCCTTTTCTGTTGCCAAGGACTTAAGGCATATGACGTGTTGGACAGATTGGCAGGCTTCCAAAACTACCAGTCTGAGAAGTCTAGCAGCCTGATGCCCACCAGCCTGAGAATGGTCTTATAAAACTCGGTTTGAAATGAGACGCAATGGGCAGGTTCTTCTATTTACAGTTTCCCCCAGACTAAACGTCCAGCTTGTCCAGCTTGATGTGCTTGATGTGGAGACACGACTCCAACTCATACCAAGGTTTAAAGGAACTCAGTCACTCCAGAGGGGCTTTATATCCTACTAGCTGATATCTGGCGTTAAACATGGTGGCCTTAGGCACATGTGTGGCTGCTCCAGAGCATCCCATTCTGTCGGCAATGCCATCTATGCCAATTACAAAACAAGCCATGTGCACAACTGAACATCTCTGTTAGCAGTGTTCAATAGACTGGCCACCAGGTCCCAACAACATTGGAGGTGTTTATGAATGCCTGGATCATGAGAAGCAGGAAATTAGCACTGGTGTTGCATTGGCAGTACTTTGAAATGATGCATTGGTGCTTCATGTGTCTCTGAGGATCTTCACCCTCTAGCTTTGTAGTGTCATGTGATGGGGGGTGGGGGGTTGATAAGAATCGGCAAGGTCTAAAGGGAAAACGGGTAACTCAAATATTATATCGTCGCTGTCCAAAGAAAAACATGTATCTCCATTTTTGTTGATTTTTACTTTTATGCCTCATTGGTTCACGTGAGCTGCTGTTTACACTGGCTGTGAATTTCATGAAGAATGGACTGACAGAAACGGCCCAGAACTGCTTGGAAAGATGTCTGGTTCCATTGACTTCCATTCAAATGAAATGAGGTTTTTGGCCTGTCCTGTAAAGTTGCCATTTTGGAGATACCTGTTTTTCTTTGGACAGTGACGATATATAAAGTATACAAGTGTAAACTCATGACGAATTTTACTTGGGCACATGTACCTGAGTAAACGTAACTCCTTACTGACCTCTGCCCTTTGGCTCCGTGCGCCCCTGTGCTATCCCAGGCCTTGTGACATTGTTGCGCGACAGCCAGCCAGACCCAAATTTACTGCTTATCCTGCTCTTCATAAATTGATAGAGGCTCTGAAAGTGGGTAGTATTACAGCCATATAAAGCATCCAGTTACGGCTCTGTGTTCTGTTTAGCCATTGATAGAAACGCATTGATTCTCCGCCGTCGTTCGGGCAATGAAAATTATAATACGGAACAGAGATTACACCGGAATTATCGTGGCCGGGAGGCATTTACCCAGAGATGGCAGAGAGAGAGAGAGAGAGAGAGAGAGAGAGAGAGAGAGAGAGAGAGAGAGAGAGAGAGAGAGAGAGAGAGAGGGAGAGAGAGAGAGAGAGAGGGAAGGGTGCAGAAAAAAAGCCTTCAGCCAAAGAATAATGATAATACATTAGGGTCTATGTGTGCGGTATTATTGCTGTACATTATGTATGTTCCATTTATACTACTTCACACGCTGCAGCCATGCTGACAGATAGGTAATTACTCTCTGCGCCAATGAACACTTATCAGCCCCACCGCTGTTTATTGCCAAAATGAAGAGCACTTGTCAGTCAAGGTCACCGCCTTGTGTGTCCTTTTTAATAGTTCTTTCACAGTTGTTGAACTTTGCATGTGGGCTCTTTAAGTGCTCTGGCTCTGGCAGAGTCTGTGTGAAGCCTGAGTGTTCTTCTCTCCGGGGTGGCCCGGTCTTTATCAATCACAGTAGCAGGACTCACTGGAGGTTTCCCATAGACCACAGGACGATAACGAAGAGGTGCCTGAATGGCCGACTTCGTGGCAGAGACCCAAAGAAGGTCAACATAGTCCAGCCATGTCTTAGCCATGCTGATATGTGTATTGGAATGGGTTTGCCAACCTTTAAAGAAGGCACTGAGACCTAAAGAGCTCAGCCTTGAGTCCTGAATGGACTCATATCTTACGTTATATATTGTTCTTGTATTTTATTTAAGTAATTTATGATGTTTATCTGGTTTTAAGCACCAGAAACAATTGTGATTTTTTTTAATGCTCAATTGTAGACTCTGTCTGAATTGAAAATGGCCAGGGCTAAACAGCCATACAGGCAGAAATATGTAACTGCATTGGTTTTTGTGATAGCTCAAAGCATTTGTTTTTCAGCTTGGCTTCCATATAAATGAACTGGCACTACATCAGAATTTCTTACCTTAGAAAACAAGAAATGATAAAAAAATTACAGTTAAAAACTTAAACGTGTGTCTTCTTTAACCATGTTTCTGCAAAAGGACGACGCAGGTATCAGCTACCTGGGAAATAATTTCTACAAATGCTCCTAGTTTTTCTAGTCTGTTGTTGAGAGATAGCTGATGACACTTGACCACTGGCCACCCTGCCTTTTAGGTAGGAATGAATCCAGCCAGTGTGGTGCAAAATTGGAAATACTAGTGACACCATACCTAAAAGTGTGGCTTCATGTTTTGCACGTCTAACATTAAACAAAAAACACAGTTTAATAGTTGCGGGGCGCCAGTTAGCTTGCTAACCCCCTATTTAACAGGCCAATGTAAGATATGTAATTCATTTACAGGACCGCCACGTTGGACAGACAACCAAAATATCTCCAAAAAGTGTCTTAACTCCAGAAACAGGGACATATTTCAGAACTACATTATATTACCCTACCTGGTGTTTTAATAAAGTAGCTATAATATATCAGAATATCACACCTCGGCCCAGGGGAAGTGTTGTTGGTCCACTTTGATGGAGGCAGACTGAAAGGACGCTCATCATCACCCATTTCTTCTCCCATTTTTTTCTATATATCAACATATAACCGTCTGTCGAGGAGTGACATGATCTGCCTGATGGTCCACAGGATTTGGGTAGTAGCTATAAATCAGCGGGATATTCTTATTTCTATGCTATTAAATTATCAAAGTGCTTGAAATTTGTATTCACCACCAGCCAAACTAGAGGGGCAGCAGTCACCCAAAAAGGGGTCAGCTGTATTATGCAAGGGCAAGGTACCTGGACGTGCTACTCTCATCTATAAAAAGCTAGAATATGTTTGGTTAATGAATGAATGTGGAATGAATAATTAATTAGTATATGCTTAGTTTCGTGATTTATTAGCCTAAAACTGTTTGATCAATGATTTGTAGCCTATAATTCTCTATGGTTAATAACTGACTAGTTATTAGTTCATTATTAAGCTAGCCAATTGCTTGTTTTATCTTTGTTTGTTAGTAACTGTTTGGTAAGTGCGTGACTGGTTAGCCATTTGTTAGCATGTGTTTGGTTAGCAGCTTATCATTTTTATCCTATGGCCGGTTAGCCTTCGATTGGGTAGCTTTGGCAAGAGAATGCTTAGTTAGGCCATGATTGGTTAGCTTATGATTAGCTAGCTTACTGGTAGGCCATCACCAACGCTGCATCTCTCACTTGTTAGCAACTCAGAATGCTCGATGCTTTTGCCAGACCAAACCAACTGGCTCATAAAGTGAAAAGGGGGACCATGATGGAGGAGCTAATGAGAGATTTCTGCGCATTGAAAGAGTGCCAGATTTAAAGCTACATGCAAAGAAATCTCCCAGATTGCTGTCAGATGGAGCTGGCAACTCTAGTGTGGGGTATGTATGTGTCTGCAAGCATCTTCTAATCTGTAAACATGCAATGAGATTGTGTGTGTGTGTGTGTGTGTGTGTGTGTGTGTGTCTGTGTATGATAAGTTCACTTGACAGGAGCCAAAGAGCCTGTTCCTAACTTGGGGGCCAATGGTAATGCATGGATGATTTTGCTACACCAGCTAACACTAAAATTACAAGTAGCCCTCAGTGCAGGACATGCTCTGGCCTTGGGACAAAAACATATTTTCGTTGCCTCGTCCTTACATTGCCTTAAGCTGCAGCTTCTTTTTTTTTGTGTGGCCTAGCCGGAGATTCTGCCGTATCTCATATCAGCAGGGGTGGGGGGCAAATGGGTCATTCACTTATTCAGCCGTCTTAGGTAATATAGCTTGCTCCATGCTAACTGCCTCTTTTACTCTATGTTACATTTGAATATATGTGAAGAACGGCCGCTACCACATTACCATTTCAATTAGCCTTCCTTGTAGTCATCAAAGAAAATAGCATTTGTTGTTTTTATGAGAGTGTAAACATTGTGGGCTAATTTGGGACCAGGGAAGTAGAATGAAAGCATGGCTTTAAATATACTGGTGGGCCTTTGCTGCAAATTCCTCCTTTGTTAGTTATTTATTTTAGAAATTTGAGCACGGTTGTTTCTTATGTATATTTTAAAGAGCAATAATCCTGTAATTAGACATGGAAATGCAGTCATTCCGGAAAATGACAAACCGGGAGCGCTATTATAGAACATTTTCCATTTAGCTTTTTAGAATCTATTTAGTTCTGATGACCAACCAGCACTTGAAGCATTGCTAACACAATCAGAACGCCTAAATCAGAACAGAAATTCAGAGAACTTTAGGAATTGTTGATTCCTAAGTGATTGATGCTTCAGTATTTCACTGATATCATAAATCAAATGAATCTAGAAGAGATCAACACCCATTGAAGCATTCTTATAGAGCCCTACATACAAGCCAAGAAGCATTTAGGAGACTGTATGGGAAACCGTAACCCAACTCTGGGAATCCTACAAAGCTTGGCTCATGCGCTAGCAAGCTAAGTAGTCGGGCTTAACTGATTGGGTGCAGCTGTGAATGGGGTATAATGAGTCTCAGTCAAACCCAGACCAGCTTTAGAGGTGGTCAGGGATGCCAGTGACCAACAAGAGACTGACCTAGTCAATTTGTATGATCCCATGGTTTTGAAGTCTGCAGTGGTTACTCCAGATGCATTTGGGATGTACAGAAATGCCAGCTGTTAACAACTATATGTCTCAATGGGTGAACCACAAATGCCCAATACCAATATCCAATATGTGCAGGGCCTTAGTTACATTTACAGCATTTAGCTGACGCTCTTATCCAGAGCGACTTACAGGGTTAATCATATTACAGGGAGGCCAGTGTAGTGTTAGGAGTCTTGCCCAAGGACTCTTATTGGTGTAGCACAGCTTAGTCACTCAGCCCAGGATTCGAACCCCAGTCTCCCACATGTGGTGGTGGCTACTTGGCAGGTATTGGTGTTATCCGCTGAGCTACACCAAGTTAAGATCTTAGTTCAGTTCCACAGGTTAGCTTGCTAATTCATGAAGGCTAACAGATATCCATCAAGTTCGAGTTTCGTGCTCGGCCTGACTGACCCAAAAGCCATAACTGGGGACATTCAGTGATCAGTGGTGCCAATGGTCATCCAGTCAGTGCCAGCACCATTGGTAGACGGACACACCATGCAGGACTACATGCACGCAGACCGTGACGACTGCCCTTAACACCACGTCAGCGTCACCAAAGACTGCAAAGGTGTCGTGCCAGACTGTGTGAGAATATTCAAGCTATTAAGAACCTCGACAGCTCCATGCCGAGACGTCTGGCATGCTGCATTAGCAAACATGGCCGCCCAAAGCCATACTGAGAGACACTACTACTGTACATGTAGCTCAATAAATATTCCCCATATCCGTCTAAATTCATCATCATTTATCATCCATGGTAACCTTTATCTTCCTTCCCAACAGCACTGCAACCCACACTTCCCTAACGATGAGTGTAGTTTGTATACCAATACTTCAAACACAATCCCCTCAAACCCCCCACCCCACCCCCACCATGGACAAGCTTAGTGAATAGTAGAAATGAACAATTCTTTCTCTCTCTTGTGTCTCTGCGCTGACAGAAGTCACTTTGATACACTTCTGAGTTTTTTCCAGTGCTTGTGTGAGTTTCTTTCCCGAGGCCTCGTCTTTGCAGACATTCTGAGCTGTCATTTCGCTACTCGCCGTGACACACTTGATGCTCAGTGCTTATGACAAGTGCTGGACTTCAGCCGTGCCGCCTGACGATTTTTCTCCAGGTAAAGTGCCCAAACGTGTAAAGCCTGATATAAAAACCACCATTTATATATATATATGTGTGTAATAAGTGGATGGAAAGATGAAAAGGTTATTTTTATAAACAAGAAGAGAAATGCATCTAATTAGATTTTCCACTTGTGGAAGAGATTGGGATAAGAGTGGCGAGCTTTAAAAGACTCAGCCCTGGAAGGGGTGATTTTTGAGATTCTGGTGCTAGATTGGATACTGTATAAGCATGTTAACTTGGCAGTACACAAACAGACTAGGTGCCATTGTGTTGGCCCGGGAGATTTTTCTCTCCGAGGATTAAGTTTGGATTAAACTGTGTTTTTTTTTTTTAGGTAAAAGCTTCCATAACACGGTGCAGATTTATAACGTCATTTAATGCTACAGCAGAATTGTCGTTTTATGTTCCATACTGCTGGGATCAGAAAGAAATGAATTTGACAAAGAGAGATGGGAAATCTGTGCTAAAACACTGGCACAGGCCCACATGGCTTTTGGGCCTTTTTGGGTGCTTATGTGTAAATGAAATTGCCCCATTTTTCTTTCATGGCTGCGAAACAATTCCTGAATATATCCTTTCCCGTTTGCTGTGCCCGCGGGGTGCGTGTTCACAGTTCTGTGTGGATGAGACATCTAAGCGCAGCATGTTGGGAGGTGCTCACGCTGTAACTCTCTCACACGCACGCATACGCACACACTTGGCCTCCGGCTGCGGACCTATACAGAACAACACAGGATTCTCCTGGCAAGCCTGAATGGACTATACAGAGGAAACACAGTATATGAAATCCCGGCGATCCTGTTATATGCTATAACAAGCATGAGCTAGAATTCAAAATTAATGCTCTATAAGAATGATCATCAGTGTAATTGGTGAGATATGGTCAATGAGAGAGTGCTTAGCTGGGATTGTCATTGAAAGTGTGGAAATGATGTGTATATATATATATATATATATATATACACAATACACACATACACACACACAGATATGTATATATATATATATATATATACACACAATACACACATACACACACACAGATATGTATATATATATATATATATATATGTATATATATATATATATATATACACACAATACACACATACACACACACAGATATGTATATATATATATATATATACACACACATATTATGGCAAGCCAAACAGGAAATATTGCATGTTCATTGTATATATATCAAAGTTCTTTCAATATTTCCTGTTTGGCTTGCCATATATTTATATATATATATACACACATCATTTCCACACTTTCAATGACAATCCCAGCTAAGCATTCTCTCATTAACCATATCTGACCAATTACACTGATGATCATTCTCATAGAGCATTCATTTTGAATTCTAGCTCATGCTTGTTATAGGATATAACAGGATGCATATACATATGCGACGTATATTTACACATGACACTTGCATATGTATATGGGTAGGTGTCTAGACATAGTATGCGTGAGTAGTGACATACAGCACTGTGTACGAGCACATTTGTATTTACATACAAGGTCCCTTTAACCGTTCTGCTAGCTATTGTTACTGGTCATAGAACCTTTATTTAGCATTGCAGTAGCCTACAGAATACTAATCAGTACTGTAGTATAAATAGCATGCTGGGTGATGTAAGTTAGGGCTGACGTTATTGATGTACCTGACTGAGTATATATAGTTGTCATGTTTAATGTGCTTTCCATTCTGACTCATGCTGTTGTGTTGGTACCATCATGCCAGACGTCTCGACATTCCTTATGAGGTTCCTAATGGTGTCATACAATAATCCATCCATATATATATATATGTATATATATATATATATATATATATATATATATATATATATACTAATATATACACTATATATAGAACACATGTATATCTCACATGCTGAGATGTAATAAAAACAAGTGCATGTTTGTCAGTGTGACTGTGTTGGTGATATTGATAGGACCGGTGGGTGTGATGGGTCTTAGATTGATCTGTTGGCAGATGACCGCTAGCTCTGCTGCAGAAGCAGGACTGGCCAAAGCCGACAGCCAAACCCACGCTGCACTTCGCACTAGAGAGGGAATCTTGTCACCATGCACCACTCCAGGCCAGTCTTTCTCTCTCCACACACGCACACACGTCTCCAAATTCATCCATCACCACGGAAACCGCCACAGGCCTCAGTTCTTGCACAAAGACAGTTTTGACTGGGGTGTTAAGAGCCAAGATGCACACAGTCAAAATGCCAGGGATTTTACATGCCAAATTAAAAGGGGAGGAATGCTGATTTGGATGGCTTAACAAGATGAACAGATAGGAGAAGACATGCATTTATACTGGGAGGAGATGTGACCTAATCCATGCAACGTGAGGAGCAGGTTTAACCGCTTGTCTTCTGTGCATTTCCTAATGTCTCTCTGGCTAGTGGACTGTATATCACTGACTGTGAATTGTTTCATAGCTTTAAACTGAAATGACAAATGCTGCAATTAATGCTGGGATTGCATCAACCTTTGTACACTGTGTGTGCATGGTAAGAAACCAGATTGCCCATAAGATTTTTTTGTACATATATATATATATATATATATATATATATATATATATATACGTACAGGGGTTGGACAATGAAACTGAAACACCTGGTTTTAGACCACAATCATTTATTAGTATGGTGTAGGGCCTCCTTTTGCAGCCAATACAGCGTCAGTTGGTCTTGGGAATGACATATACTGCGTCCTGCACAGTGGTCAGAGGGAGTTTAAGCCATTCTTCTTGCAGGATAGTGGCCAGGTCACTACGTGATGCTGGTGGAGGTTCGTCCTTCTTGGTGGTATGCTGACATTACCCTGGATACCGTGGCTCTTGATACATCACAAAGACTTGCTGTCTTGGTCACAGATGCGCCAGCAAGACGTGCACCAACAATCTGTCCTCTTTTGAACTCTGGTATGTCACCCATAATGTTGTGTGCATTGCAGTATTTTGAGCAGAACTGTGCTCTTACCTGCTAACTGAACCTTCACACTCTGCTCTTACTGGTGCAATGTGCAGTTAATGAAGATTGGCCACCAGGCTGGTCCAATTTAGCCATGAGACCTCCCACACTAAAATGACAGGTGTTTTAGTTTCATTGTCCAACCCCTGTATATGCACATACATTTGTCTCTGATGACTCTGGAGATATGTGTTTATAGTAATATATGATTGAAACTGCTTATTAGTTTGTAGAAACATCTAGAAATGCCAATATTTTGGATGATAAACTGAGCTGTAAGTAATTTTATGATATCTGAGAAATCTGCACAACTTTGAGAATGAATCTAGAAAGAAACTGACATCAACGGTACCTCAAATTTAAAAACTGATAACCAAATTCAATTGCCAATGGTGTCCTGTGATAATCCATCCCATGCAGCTTGAATATTCCCACACAGTTCCTGCAGACTGTGTGGTAGGGGGTGGAGGTGGAGTGATATTAGGCCTTCTGGATATGTGGTGCATGACAAGAAACTGCTCATCGTAGTGCTGACCACGGTGTCTCCACACATGGGTTCATTGGTCGTCTCCACCAAGAAAAAATCGCGACTTGTCACTGAAGATGACCCGCTGCCGTTCTGAGTTACTCCATGACAGTCTGGCACGACACCATTGCAGTCTTTGGTGAAGCTGATGTGGTGTTAAGGGCAGTCATAGTAATGGCCTGTGTGCATGTAGACCTGCATCGTGCAGCTAGTGGTGCTAGCACTAAGAAGATGACTCATGGAGGGCATCACTGCTCGCTGAATGTTCGCAATGGTGGCTGTTGGGTCAGTCAGGTGCATTCCAGAAGCAAGGTCAAGGTTACAATGTCTGTCTACCATCATAACTGTTGTTGTTATTAACCGTTGGTTTGGTATTTTTGACAGATGGAGTTAATACAGTGCGTGGTGTTTATGTAGTTTGGGAAACTTCCTCCTCTGTCAGATCATTTCACAATTTAAATAATGCACATTAGGGTCATCATCACTTCTTATCACTTCCTACCAGAGCTCACAGCTTCTACTTTCACAGTGGTCACCCGTGGAGTAGAGATAAACTCCACCGACGTGCTCCTGTGACTTGTTTACTTGGTAGTGCGAGCTGTAAGTAGCCATTATTATCATTATTTTGCATCTGCATTCGCTCAAGAAACAGCTGTTGGATTTGAGAACAATGCAGAGTGGCAGGGCCTGCAGTTGTTCTTGTTCGTTCGGCTAACCAGGCTTTGACGTGATGGCTTCTGGCAGGGGTTTGTGCTGAATTCCACATCCCTGACAAGCATCGGCACCGCTGACCAGCAGCCTTGCTGCGGCCATGTTTGAAAGAGAAAAGAAAAGGGGGTTGAAAATGGAAATTTTTCTACCTTCTGCTTCGGGTGCCACAGGATCACTGGCGGCTGCCAAGCCTCGTCGCCGTCACTGACCATCAGCGCGTCCAGAGAACCAGAGGTCAGTCCAACATCTGGCCCCTTTGCCTTGTCCTTTAAGGTTTGTCACTGGGCAGCATCTGTTTATAGACACTGGGCCGGAATCCCTTCTGACTGCGGCTAGAACGGGCTTCGGTTGCCTCAGCCGTGGCAGAATCGCAGGGTGTAAACAAGTCTGCTCACTGTTTACATATCTGCTGCACTATTTAGGGTGGAATACAATATTAAATTAGAGGCTAACAGATAGAGATTAGAGATTAGCATGTCAAACCCAACACAACGGGGTTAATCTGGTATTGACTGATGCAACAGGCAAAACGTTACGGAGGTCTTTACTGTTTTACATTCCTGATGTAGCAGCCTTTATATGTGCATGATGCAAAAATGGACACTTACAGCAAACAAGGTAGCACCCAGAGGAGTGGTGACATGTCAGAGGATGATATTAGGTGGGCAGTGTGAATTTCTGAATTATGGTAAGTGTAAGAGTAAGATCTGAGTTAGGGCTTGGGTTAAGGTAAGGTTATGTTGCGGTTAGGGTAAGTGTAAAAGTTTGGTTAGAGTTAGGATTAAGTTTAGAGTTAGGGCTGGGGTTAGTGTTAGGGCTGGGGTTAGGGTAAGGTATGTTGGGGGTAGGGTAAGGTTAGAGTTGGAGTGGGGTTAGAGTGAAAGTAGGGTTGGGGCTGGGGTAAGGTTAGGGTAAGATTATGGTACAGTTAGGGTTGGAGTAAGGGTAATGTCAGGGTTAGAGTAAGGTTAGGGTAAGATTATGGTACAGTTAGGGTTGGAGTAAGGGTAATGTCAGGGTTAGAGTAAGGTTAGGGTAGGATTATGGTAAATGTACGGTAAAATTATGGTAAGGTCAGGATTAAGGTAAAGTTAAAGTAAGAATAGGATATGGTTACGGTAAGGTTAGGGTAAGATTAGGTTATAGTTAAGGTAGATTAAGGGTAAGGTTAGGGTAAGATTAGGTTATAGTTAGGGTAGAGTACGGGTAAAATTAGGTTATAGTAAGGTCAGGGTAAGGTTAGGGTGAAGTTAGTTTATAACTAGGGTAAGGTTAGGTTAGAGTAAGGGTAAGGTTAGGTTATAGTTAGGGTAGAGTAAGAGGAAGGTTAGGGTAAGGTTAGGTTATGGTTAGGGTAGAGTAAGGGTAAGGTTAGGTTATAGTTAGGGTAGAGTAAGGGGAAGGTTAGGGTAAGGTTAGGTTATAGTTAGGGTAGAGTAAGGGGAAGGTTAGGGTAAGGTTAGGTTATAGTTAAGGTAGAGTAAGGGGAAGGTTAGGGTAAGGTTAGGTTATAGTTAGAGTAGAGTAAGGGGAAGGTTAGGGTAAGGTTAGTTATAGTTAGTTAAGGGGCAGAAGGTATAGGTTATTGTTAGGGTATAGTAAGGGTAAGGTTAGGGTAAGGTTAGTTATAGTTAGGGTAGAGTAAGGGGAAGGGGAAGGTTAGGGTATACGGTTCTAGGTAAGAGTAGGTTAAGGTTAGTTAGGGTAGAGTAAGGGGAAGGTTAGGGTAAGATAAGGTTATAGATAAGGTAGAGTAAGGGGAAGGTTAGGGTAAGGTTAGGTTATAGTTAGGGTAGAGTAAGGGGAAGGTTAGGGTAAGGTTAGGTTATAGTTAGGGTAGAGTAAGGGGAAGGTTAGGGTAAGGTTAGGTTATAGTTAGGGTAGAGTAAGGGGAAGGTTAGGGTAAGGTTAGGTTATAGTTAGGGTTAGAGAAAGGGTAAGGTTAGGTAAGTTTAGAGTAAGGTTAGGTTAGGTAGGGGGGAGGTTAGGTAAGGTATAGTTAGGGTAGACAGGGTAGAGTAAGGGTAAGGTTAGGGTAAGGTTAGTTATAGTTAGGGTAGAGTAAGGGTAAGGTTAGGGTAAGGTTAGTTATAGTTAGGGTAGAGTAAGGGTAAGGTTAGGGTAAGGTTAGTTATAGTTAGGGTAGAGTAAGGGGAAGGTTAGGGTAAGGTTAGTTATAGTTAGGGTAGAGTAAGGGGAAGGTTAGGGTAAGGTTAGGTTATAGTTAGGGTAGGTTAGGGTTAGGGTTTTAAGGTATAGTTAGGGTAGAGTAAGGTAGGGTAAGGTAAGGGTTAGAGTAAAAGTAAGGGGAAGGTTAGGGTAAGGTTAGGGTATAAGGTTAGGTTATAGTAAGGGTTAGGGGAGGGTTAGGGTAAGGTTAGGTTAGAGTATAAGTAGAGTAGCAGGTTAGGGTCTAGGTTAGGGTAAGATAAGGTTATAGTTAGGGTAGAGTAAGGGGAAGGTTAGGGTAAGGTTAGGTTATAGTTAGGGTAGAGTAAGGGGAAGGTTAGAGTAAGGTTAGGTTGTAGTTAGGGTAGAGTAAGGGTAAGGTTAGGTTATAGTTAGGGTAGAGTAAGGGTAAGGTTAGGGTAAGGTTAGTTATAGTTAGGGTAGAGTAAGGGTAAGGTTAGGGTAAGGTTAGTTATAGTTAGGGTAGAGTAAGGGTAAGGTTAGGGTAAGGTTAGGTTATAGTTAGGGTAGAGTAAGGGTAAGGTTAGGGTAAGGTTAGGTTATAGTTAGGGTAGAGTAAGGGTAAGGTTAGGGTAAGGTTAGGTTATAGTTAGGGTAGAGTAAGGGTAAGGTTAGGTTAGGTCTACTAAGATAAGGTATAGATATAGTTTTTTAGGGTAGAGTAAGGGGAAGGTTAGGGTGAAGGTAAGGGGAAGGTTATAGTTAGGGTAGAGTAGGGGTAAGGTTAGGGTAAGATTAGGTTATAGATAAGTTAGGGTAAGGGAGGTAAGGGTAAGGTAAGGTTATAGTTAGGGTAGAGTAAGGTTAGGTTATAAGTTAGGGTTATAGTAAGGTAGAGGTAAGAAGGTTAGGGTAAGGTTAGGTTATAGTTAGGGTAGAGTAAGGGGAAGGTTAGGGTAAGGTTAGGTTATAGTTAGGGTAGAGTAAGGGGAAGGTTAGGGTAAGGTTAGGTTATAGTTAGGGTAGAGTAAGGGGAAGGTTAGGGTAAGGTAAGATTAGAGTTAGAGTAAAGTAAGGGGAAGGTTAGGGTAAGGTTAGGGTAAGGTTAGGTTATAGTTAGGGTAGAGTAAGGGGAAGGTTAGGGTAAGGTTAGGTTATAGATAAGGTAGAGTAAGGGGAAGGTTAGGGTAAGGTTAGGTTATAGTTAGGGTAGAGTAAGGGGAAGGTTAGGGTAAGATAAGGTTATAGATAAGGTAGAGTAAGGGGAAGGTTAGGGTAAGGTTAGGTTATAGTTAGGGTAGAGTAAGGGGAAGGTTAGGGTAAGGTTAGGTTATAGTTAGGGTAGAGTAAGGGGAAGGTTAGGGTAAGGTTAGGTTATAGTTAGGGTAGAGTAAGGGGAAGGTTAGGGTAAGGTAAGATTAGAGTTAGAGTAAAGTAAGGGGAAGGTTAGGGTAAGGTTAGGGTAAGGTTAGGGTAAGGTTAGGTTATAGTTAGGGTAGAGTAAGGGGAAGGTTAGGGTAAGGTTAGGTTATAGATAAGGTAGAGTAAGGGGAAGGTTAGGGTAAGGTTAGGTTATAGTTAGGGTAGAGTAAGGTTAAGATAGGTTATAGTTAGGGGTAAAGTAAGGTTAGGTAAGTTAGTAGAGTAGGGGAAGGTTAAAGGTTAGGTTAAGTTAGGGTATAAGCAAGGTTGTGTGTGTGTATAGTTAGGGTAGAGTAAGGGGAGGTTAGAACCATAAGGTTATAGAGAGACAGGGGAAGGTTAGGGTAAGGTTTAGCTTTGCAGTCTAGGGTAGAAAACAAGGTTCCCAAGGTTAGTGGGTAGAGTAAGGGAAGCTAGGGTAAATAAGCTCTAGATAATGTAGGGGGGAAGGTTAGGGTAAGGTTAGTTATAATTAGGGTAGAGTAAGGGTAAGGTTAGGTTATAGTTAGGGTAGAGTAAGGGGAATGTTAGGGTAGGGTTAAAATAAGGATAAGCAATTGTAAATGAGACAGGGATGTAGGTTATTCTGAAAAAAAAATTCCCGCTGGACCCTGTTTATGGGGTGTATACCGTTATATATGTATAATGTAAGCTAAGCATTTGTGGTGTTTATAGGAATCAAGCTAAGCATTTTTCCAATCGTACTGTTCTTCCTCTCCTCGCTCGTCTCCGAGCAAAAGTTGGTGAACCGGTGCCGTCATGGCCTCCGAGGGGTCGTGGCAGAAATTATTGAACATGGGTTGAGTGACAGGGCGAGCTGGCACAGGGATCAAGCAGATGTTGCAATCATAAAGAAATACACAGGCTCTGAATTAAAGATGAAGTCGTGTAGACAGAGACAACACAGGCTGGGATGAGAGGAGATTACAGCACAATGGATAGTGATAGGAAAACAAATACCAATTGCAGAACCTCACGTGTTCTAGACAACCCCTGTTCCAGCCTGCTGGATTATTTGTCGTAATTGTGGGGTTTGTAGCTAAGAATGCTTTATGACGTCCCACCCTTGAAGAACACTTCATTTCTCGTGAGCAGACAGCTGTTCTGCAACATATTGCCAATTCATTATTCAAGTATCTGGCGTCCCTGGACTACCCATGTTATGTCAAAGTGCTTTAAAGCATTTACGTCGCACGGCTCAGAGCTGAAATCTGTTAAAAGGCAAAGAACTTGACAGAATCTCCTTAGAACATGGTTTAACCAGGAAGTGATTTGTTTACCAGTCATTTTTACAGTGCTACACGGTTGCCGAGCGATATGAGGTGCAGGATCTGTGAATATTGGATTGGGCTACTGAGGGATGCTGAGTTACTTTCTGAGCATGTTGAGAAAATCTAATTTAGGACACACGGTTTGGACAAAACAGCAAGACAATATGAGCTCAGCAGAAATGCTAGGGGTGGTTGTTCCTTTTGGAATTGTAGCTCATGTGGTACAGGGTAAAGGGTTTTATACAGTACTAAAGCGGGTCAGGTTAGGGTTAGTGGAACCATTCTGGTGCTATATATAACCAAAACTCTCTTTAAAGAACCATAGCAGTACTGTCTCCATCATAGAGAGGAGCTATTTAACCATACATAAAACCTTATGAGCACACTTGCTTTAGAACCCTTGACGAAACAAGCATATAGGGGTTCTATTTAAGTCACAAAAGGTTCAATGACATTTAAGAGTAGTGAAACCATTTTAGTGCAGTCAAGAACCATTTTGAAAGGTTCTTTCAAGAACTACATTCAAGTGGTTCTTCATCACAGAGAATATAAATTTCATAATGCAAAGAAGGAATCCTTAAAGAAGGAACCCTTAAAGAAGAACCCTGCTTTAAGAGTTTGCACCCTTAGCAATAAGCTGTTTTATAGAGTTCTAAAATGATCCATGACTTCTATCAGTAGTGGAACCATTTTAGTGTAATAGAGAACCATTTTGAAAGGTTCTTTCAAGAACTACATTCATGTGGTTCTGCATCACAGAGAAAATCAATTTCATAATGCAAAGAAGGAACCCTTAAAGAAGGAACCCGTAAAAAAGAACCCTTAAAGAAGAACCCTGCTTTAAGAGTTTGCACCCTCAGCAATAAGATGTTTTATAGAGTTCTAAAATGTTCCATGACTTGTATCAGTAGTGGAACCATTTTAGAACTCTATAAAACATCTTATTGCTAAGGGTGCAAACCCTTAAAGAAGAACCCTTAAAGAAGAACCCTTCTTTAAGAGTTTGCACCCTTAGCAATAAGCTGTTTTATAGAGTTCCAAAACGTTCCATGACTTGTATCAGTAGTGGAACTATTTTAGTCCTACACAGAACCTTTGTTAAAAGTTCTTTTGAGAACTACATTCAAGCGGTTCTCCATCACAGAGAAGACCAATTAAACAGTGCAAAGAACCATTTCAGCATTCCACGTGTATATATCTGTTGTGTTTACTGCAGAACCTTTTTTTAAAAGGTTCTTTTTAAAGCACTTAAATAGGTTCTCCACCATAAAGAAGAGGCCTTTAATCATGCAAAGAACCATTTAAACATTCCATAAATACAGCCACTGTATGTACTAAAGAACCCTTAAAGAAGAACCCTTCTTTAAGAGTTTGCACCCTTAGCAATAAAATGTGTTTTACAGTACCCAAACGTTCCATGACTTGAATCAGTAGTGGAACCATTTTAGAACTCTGTAAAACATCTTATTGCTAAGGGTGCAAACCCTTAAAGAAGGAACCCTTAAAGAAGAACCCTTAAAGAAGGAACCCTTAAAGAAGAACCCTTAAAGAAGAACCTTTCTGTAAGAGTTTGCACCCTTAGCAATAAGCTGTTTTATAGAGTTCCAAAACGTTCCATGACTTGTATCAGTAGTGGAACCATTTTAGTTCTACACAGTGCCTTTGTTATACGTTCTTTCATAAACTACATTCAAGCGGTTCTCCATCACAGAGAAGACCAATTCAACAGTGCAAAGAACCATTTCAGCATTCAGCGTATATATCTGTTGTGTTTATTGCAGAACCGTTTTTAAAAGGTTCTTTTTAAAGCACTTTTTGAAATAGGTTCTCCACCATAAGAAGAGACCTTTAATCATGCAAAGAACCATTTAAACATTCCATAAATACAGCCACTGTATGTACTAAAGAACCCTTAAAGAAGAACCCTTACTAAAGAATTTGCACCCTTAGCAATAAGATGTGTTTTACAGTACCCAAATGTAGCAGTGGAACCATTTTAGTGCTACACAGAACCATTTTTAAAGGTTCTTCATCATGCAAAAAACAATTTGAGTATTCCATTAATACAGCATTGCATTTACTAAAGATCCCTTAAAGAACCCCCACTTTTTTAAAGAGTTTGCAAGTTCTATATAGCACCAAAAAAGGTTCTATGTCAGTGGAGCCATTTTGGCATACAAGAGGTTTCCCACCATGAAGCAGAAGCATTTAAACATGCAAAGAACCTTTTGAACTTTCCATGAATATAAAAGCTGAGTTTATTAAAGAACCCCTGAAGAACCGCCATGTTTATAAGGGTGAGCACCCTTAGCATTAGGTCTTATGATTTGCCGCAATAGTGGAATGAATGGTGGTGCTACATAGAGCCTTTAAAGAACATATACAAGAAGAAGGGGAACGATTTAGACATTAGACAGTGAAGAACCTAGTAAGCAATCATATGGTTCTATGACGTATCACAGACCCGTATGTATGTTATGCTTGCTAACAAAACCCTTGGAAAAAAGCTCATAGGTGCAATAGAGAACCACTGTTTTTGAAAGGATGGTTCTTAAAGGATGGTTCTTCACAGAACAATATCACGAATGATATGTGTAAGTATGAAGATGTTCTAAATCACACAAACTGGCATAGAACCTTTACACTATGGTTCTTCTATGACGTTACTCACAGAGCACAGTTTTATAGAAGAGGGAGGTTGTACTTTGGAGGCTGATTCTGGAGTATGGATTATTTGGATGGTCCATCGTTCAGTACATCTGCTTTGGAACCTTGCAGCAGAACATCACATCAGATGTTGTGTCCTATGGTAGAAACACTGGTGGTCCGGTGCATTTGTCAACGCTCTGCCGTAACGAGTTCAGCTCAGCTTTATGCATTATTAAACTAATACACATTTAATTGCTCTTCCGAAGACCGAGGTGCTGTCACCCCGAGTTTGACATCTGTACGACCCCTCGCAGAAAGCATTGTTCCCATGTTCTCCGGTCCCGTCAGCTCATTCCCTCCTCCACGACCATGCATGTCTATGGGCGACGTATGGGGTGGCCATGTTTGCAGCCGTGTGGCCTGCTGCCAAAGAGCGTGTCAACTCTGCCTCCATCACACTACAGCAATGTCAACAGCAGCAGGGCCAGAGCCACGGGGCTGATGTAAGTATTGACACACTCTCTGAAATCACATTCGCTCCGCCAGCGCCGAGGAACTTATGGGATGGCTGGAATCTTGTGAATTCTTGGCAGCGACTTGCGAGACGCCATTAAAAAGGCAAATGTGATTAAATTTTACTGGGGAAGGCTGGAGAGTCTTTGTGATCGCCGCTAAGGTCAGGCTAAAGGGATGTGACATATAAATTACTCTCCCTCTTCACTCCTAATGTGACTCGTCATTTTGAGAAAATATCTCCCAGACAGAGCGAATGACAAAAATGCTCACAGCTAATGGAGCAACAATTTACCAAGTCATCTCCGTCGTCTGAATGGAAATGTTAGCAGTGCAGAGTGATCAAGCTCACTGAATGTGGCATAGTCTTTTTGTGTGGGGCAGTGAACTGGAGAATTATGATGGGAATTTCTAATACAGACTTAAGTGCTGTTCAGACACAGTTAGTTTTATATGAGGAGGCGTGGCTTAGTCCCATCCAAATACAGCATGTCAATAATTTATATGGACCACCGAGCCTGTAAACATTGCTTTGGCTTTTACTGACTGTAAAGTGACCTGTAAAGTAAAACCAGCTCATATCAGTCCCATGCAAACTGACGTGTTGCTCAAATGGTTTGCCCAGAAGGAATCCACTGATGGAAATTAAACTTTGGTGGGTAGGTCTGACATTGGGAGACATGACCCTGACTGCAAATATGAGGCATAGTCTACGCAGGTTTGGGTCAGCTGTTAGGTATGGAAACAGCTCATTACTGAGCCACACCTTGGGCAAAACATATGGCCATATCTTTTTTTAAATGGATATACAGAATGTATTTCACAAGCTTCAGATGTTTAGATGTTCAATATAGAATGGCCACAGTGCTCATGTGCATTAATGATAGCTTAGCGCTTAGCTTAGCAGAAATGAGCACTTTAAAAGGTAAGCTGGTCCCTTAGGTGTTTGTTGTCATGGTCAGAATGTAAGGCATGGTTGAAATGGTCATATATATGAATCAACCATAAACATTATAGATGTACTGTGATAACAGTAATGTGTGTGTGTGTGTCCGTGTGTGTCGTTGTGTGTGTGTGTGTGTGTGTGTGCGTGTGTGTGTGTGTGGGTGTGTGTGCGTGCATGTGTGTGCGCGTGTGTGTGTGTGTGCATATGTGTGCCTGTGTGTGTGTGTGTGTATGTGTGTGTGTGCATGTGTGGGTGCGCGTATGTGTGTGGGTGTGTGCGTATGTGTGCATGCGTGTGTGTGTGTGCGCGCGTGCGTGTGTGTGTGTGTGCGTGCGTGTGTGCGTATGTGTGTGTGTGTGCGTGTGTGTGTGCATGCATGTGTGTGTGTGCGTGCATGTGTGTATGTGTGTGTGCGTATGTGCGTGTGTGTGTGTGTGCGTGCGTGTGTGTGCGCGTGCGTGTGTGCGTGCGTGTGTGTGTGCGTGCGTATGTGCGTGTGTGTGTGCGTGTGTGTGTGTGCATGCATGTGTGTGTGTGCGTGTGTGTGCGTATGCATGTGTGTGTGTGTGTGTGTGTGTGTGTGTGTCGGTCTGTCTGTGTTTTGGTGTGCGGACAGTGTCTGGGAGTGGTGGTCTGTAACCTGTGTGTGTGTACAGACCCCTGGGGAGTGACATTTTGCCCATGCGGACACAGGTTGGTAAAGTGACTGCTAGGCGCACTCAGCAGCCTGACGAGCGCGCCCACCATCGCGGCTCAGCCGGCCCACCTCTCAGCCTGCGTCTGTGTCACACACCGCACTGAGCAGCAGGACAGGCCTCTCACCACACACCACAGCTTCACCCTGAAAAACAACAACTGTATGATAAGCAGTGTGAGGAGAATGCATCAGGACAATTAGAAACAGGAGCTTTTGTTGGAAAGCATCTCACTAGCTGATGCAGAGGTAAGCCGCCGGTGCAGAACTGTGGCGAACGTATCAGTGCTGTGCGTATATGGATGATGATTTCGGATTGTGTGGCACAATTTTGTGAATGCGTCTGTTCTATCACAGTCCATTCATATCAGAATGTTTTCAGATTGCTAGAATGAGCCGTTGTGTTCATGCATTTGGAGGTAACTGCTCTATAATTGCTATTAGCTATTCTTGAGCCATAAGACTATATACAGGCATATTCCTAAGGATGTGTTAATAAGACCTTCTGGACTTTTTCAAATTTCATACATATATTTATGACAATAAGTTAAAAATGCTAATAGAACTGCTGCATTATATACCCACCCAACACTTATTAGGAGCACCTCCACTCACTGGACACTTTATCAGCTCCACCTACCCTTTAGGAGTTCCACGGTTACAGACTGTAGTCCATCTGTTTATCTGCGCACCCTGGTCTTCAGTGGCCAGGAGCCCCACAGGACCACCACAGAGCAGGTATTATTTGGGTGGTGGATTATTTGAAATGACAACGTGGTGGTGTGTTAGTGTGTGTTAGTGTGCTGGTGTGACTGGATCAGACACAGGACGCTGCTCACATGACGCTGCCCACAGGACGCTGACCACATGACGCTGCCCACAGGACGCTGCCCACAGGACGCTGCCCACAGGACGCTGCCCACAGGACGCTGACCACATGACGCTGCCCACAGGACGCTGACCACATGACGCTGCCCACAGGATGCTGCCCACAGGATGCTGACCACATGACGCTGCCCACAGGATGCTGACCACATGACGCTGCCCACAGGATGCTGCCCACAGGACGCTGACCACATGACGCTGCCCACAGGATGCTGCCCACAGGACGCTGACCACATGATGCTGCCCACAGGACGCTGCCCACAGGATGCTGACCACAGGACGCTGCCCACAGGACGCTGACCACATGACGCTGCCCACAGGACGCTGCCCACAGGATGCTGCCCACAGGACGCAGCCCAGAGGACGCGGCCCACAGGACGCTGACCACATGACGCTGCCCACAGGACGCTGCCCACAGGACGCTGCTCACATGGCACTGCAGTGCTGAGAATAACACCTGCACTGTGGTGGTCTTATGGGGGTCCTGACGTTTAAGGAACAGGGTGAAAGGGGGATAACAAACTTTGCAGGGAAACAGATGGACTACAGTCTTTCTATCTCTATTTTCCGGCTCCTGGATAGCAAAGCTGTACTCTACCGCTTGTTCCATCAAATGCGTGTGGGTGTTTTAAGGCCCGGTGAGCTCCTGGGGGTTAACAGCGCTGTGTAAATTCCTGGTCCCCTGCGCGATGTAGCCGCCTGCTCCTCTGATCTGTGATTAAACCCGAGCCTGTAAATACTGTGTGATTAATCAAAAGGGCTTGTTCTGCGCAGAGCTCCCCCTCCAGTCACCTTCACAGCTGGGAGACCAGGCCTGCCTTGTTTGGCGGCAGATTTGCCTCAGCCTCGTCTGCCCGAACCTTATTTCATTTTACAGCCTTTAAATCTGTTGCGCCTTTTATTGTCCGGGCCACGCTGTTCGGGCCGGTTTGGCGCGATTTATACATTGTCACATGTATTTTGTGCTCCCGCTTTACGATATTTGCACGTGAGAACGTGCTGTCGTTTTGTGTTTGGGAGGAACGCAGGCCCAGGGAGGTGTAGAAAGGTGGATAGTGTGCCGAGTAAGACTGTTGACTGTCAGGGGCTGTTTGAAGTTGCCTTGTCTTGGGCAGTCTTTTCCACGACAGCTCCCCAGCAATGTGGCAGATGTGCTTCACATATTCTGGGCCTGCGCCTCCACATCATTACATTAGTGCTAGTGACTGGTCTTTGGATTTGAGTGTTAATTGCTTCGTACACTTGAGATCCACATAAGTCACCCCAGATTGTGCAGATTGCTCCATACTGAAGCAGAATGCATCCCGCCGCATTAGAATCTGCCTTCGTCAACCTGGTACCTTGCGGTCTTTGAAGCGCTGAAGCTCTCGTCTTCCCTCTACATCCCTTTTAAGACTCCCCGACAAATGCCCTGTCATGTCCTGCTACCTTTAGGAAGCAATTATTCCCTTTCAGAGCAGTTCACTCGGAAAATGTGGTCGCGTCGCGGTGCCTGGGTTGCTCAACATGGGCTTGGACAGGCCAAGTGATTTGCCTGATTGTTGCATCCTCCGTGACGAGGCCTCGACTGTCATTCTAAGATGGTGCAAGGGACATCCACGTCAGCCTAATCATGCCATAAAACCCCATACACCCCCCCCACAGACACACACACATACACCAGGATGCAAAGGCCTGACCTGTCCAGGAAAATAGTTCTCTAATTGGTTTGGTGTGGTGGTGTGGTACCCCTCCCTGAAACGTCGTCTCCACAAACCTCCAGCGCACATCACTGTCAATAAGCCGCGGAAATCTCTTTAACAAGCTCCTGGTTACGTAAAACCAGCCATTTTCCGCGTGGCGTGCCACAACTTGGAGACCTGAACTCGGGTTTAATATCGAAAGCAAGGCCAGAGGAAAGCCAAACGGCCAGGCTTTGTTAATTGTGTCATTGTTGGTGATCGCCGCTTGACCATGGAAAGATGGAACTATGTTCTTGAGCAATTTGTGAGGGGCGTGAGATGGTCTGACAAGCCGGGTGAAATATGCCGTGCGCTGGCCTTTTCCAATTTAACATCAGGGACTAAAATGCAAAGTTACAGGATTGACTTGCAGAGGTCATGAGAAATGCAATACATCAAGCAACATCACAACACAGAACAAATGCTCATACGGTCATCGCCTGGCGGGGCCACGTCATACATTCTTCATCTTTTTTATTTTTGCTTGACATTTGGGTGACTTTCTGTACCAAATACATTCTTAAGCCGTTTGTACGGGACCGATTCCCAACCGCTCTTTACCTGTAGAAATGATACAGGCTGGTATTATTTTATTACTGGGTCTTTAAAGCCATTAAACCTGAGATCTCTCTACTGAAGTTGATCTTGTTCCACTGGGCTATAAAATACACTGAGGTTACCTTATAGCATGTAGCCCCTCTTTGATTAACAGCTGGGATTGGATTTGGCATGGACTGGCCAAGTCTCTGGATGTAGGCCACATCAGTGTTCAGACACTCTTGCTTTAAAGAATTGCACCATTGGGCCAGATTTGGTGGATGCCTTGTAGACCCGTATGACCGTACACTTCCATACACCTGCAGATTCAGCTACTTCCTTCACACTATGGCCAATCATTAATATCTGCTCTGGAGCCATTTTTCAAAAATGGAACGAGACATTCACTGCACTGTAGCACCTCTTCTCAATCTATGAATCATGTGTCACTCACACCCCACAGGTATTTATAACCCCAACCCCATCCTCGTGCAGCGCCATCTGCAGAAGCCTAAAGTTACTACCACCTTACACATCCAATTTGTTTAAAAGCTAATCTCTCCTGTACTCTCTGGAATTCTCTCCTCTCTGTGTAAATTTGGTGGTGGTGATCTTTGTTAGTGTTTCTGTAGGCCTTTCCTAACCAGTCACAAGGCTGGCGTTTCTGGTCCCGCCCACACAACCAGTTTCAGAGTTTCAGAGCTAAAGCTAACCAGCATGACCAAAAGCTAGCAAGCTAGACTACCTATCTGTAGCTGCTTGTTGCTCATTCATTACAGACA